>BCLH01003201.1:20219-30973 GCA_001602315.1 Zoysia pacifica
GCCGACCCACCCTCGTTTTAAATCACAGCCACCGGATCAAAATCCAACCATCCACAGCGAGCCACGTCGCCCAACCACCCTCAGCCATCAGATCCAGATCCGACACTCCACGTTGAGCCACGTCACCCGAATAATCAGAATCGCTCATTTTGAAATCAACGGTCCAGATTAATTCCCGAATTCTAATTAAAAATAAATTAGATTTCTTATTGCGTCAGCACGACCTCAGCCTGACGTCAGCATACCGGTTTAATTAAAAATTAATTGGATATTAGGTTAATTAATTTCGAATTTTTCCAATAATAATATAATCAATAATCTGGAAAATAATTAAAAGAAATTATTTAATTAGTTAATAGTAATTAATAATAGGTAATTAATAATTAATTATGGCACTTTTACAGAAAAGCCCCTATACTTAATTTTAATTACAAATTAGTCCCTGCCAAAATGACAAATTTACATTTTAGCCCCTGAACTTTTTGGTAATTACAATTCAGTCCTTCAATAATTTTGTAAATTACAAATTAGCCCTTGAATCTTATAAATGCCATAACTTTTGATCCGTAACTCCGATTTAAGCAACTAATATATCAAAACGATCGTAACAGAATAACCTATGCATTCATGACATCTTCATACTGAGATTTTTCTGTTTTGTTGCATTTGTTTGATTGTTTGTATTCTTGTGCGTTAGGCGACTTCGTCCCGGAGCTGCAGTTCGTCGAAGACTTCCAACAACAAGAGTTCGAGGCCGCTGACTTTTACTCCCAAGAGCAGCAAGGCAAGTGTCCTTGACCATCTTACGCCTAATTTCAAAACATCTATCTTGTAGCTTGCATGCTTGTGTCAACTTGACTGCGTACCAATTAATAGAAATTTCTAGCTTTTCACATTATGCCTTGTCACCTTAGTTTACTTTAATGTTGGGTAGATTACATGCTTAGATTGCTACTGTCGGGTTGGGTATATTTAAATGGATCATTATACATGCTTCACGAGGATTAATGAGAGATTAATAGTAACCTGGATAGCGATGATTTGGGCGATATGGTTGGTGTAGGACTGTGTGCAGGGTTACTGGCATTGTTCTTTGTTATCTTTCCAAATCTAAGGACCGGTTCGTGGAGCGACCACCCATGTATCTCCGTACAGCCACGATGCCAAGAATGGGCGCGGCCTGACGTAGTAAGTGATGAAAACCAGTTTTGTGCGTGCCAGCTGGTGGAGCGGGGAAAGCGGGTTACGTCTGGATCCGCCTGGAGCGAGATGTGTGGGAAAGGGAGGGTTACTCTCGGGAACCATTCGGCACAAGAGGGGGCCTCTCGGGTTCCGGTCAGTGTCCGACGGGTGAAACCTTAGTGGGCACGTACAAACTGGCGGAAGTCATGGAAAAGCCTTGTAGTGATCTCTTGGCCCTCACACCAAAGGAAGTGTGCGAGTGCGATGGCACATGCATAATAGAGATTCTTTTAATCATCTGGCAACAAGAGATGAAATCACTACTCATGGGGAAATTTGTACAACCTCTGCAGAGTGTAAAACTGTCGTGACAGCTGTGCTCCCGGTCATGAGCATCGCATGGACCCTCACATGATTAGCGGGATTTAGTGATGGCATTGGTATTGGGTTGAAGTGGTAAATCACAGTGGGAGACTGTGATCTAATTCTGTTACTCATTTTACTATTCATAGGTACAGAATCTTTCACTTAGTAATTAGGTGCTTAATAGGAATTGTGTGTCTCTAATGTGTGCTTTTATGCAATTAAAACCTATACTGCCTGTTCTTTGATAATTGCCACATGTCATATGCTTCCCACACTTGCTGAATACATCCGTACTCAACCTTGCTTTTATAATTGCTACTCAGTAGAGGGAGAACCTTGAGAGAACTTTGAAGACCCTGGAGCCGACGTCTAGGCAAGCTATTCGGTCAACTGCCTGTGGAGCCCAGAAGCTTTCGTTTCGTTTCCGCTGTTTGGTTTGTAATTTGATAAGACTCTTAGTCTATTTTTGTAATACCTAGTTATTCGAGACATTGCTCTGTTTTACCAATTATGAAGTCACTTTATGTATGAAACTTATTACTGGGCATATATAAAGGGTCATTCGGTTTTAATCATAAAACCGGGTGTGACAGGAACCCTAGCCTCGAGGACGAGAGGAGAGGGTGAAGTGTGAGTCACGGGGAAGAGATGTCTGACAAAGAGAGGGACAGTGGCACGCGCAGGTACAAGAAGGAGCTTGCCGCTTGAACATAAGCCGTGGGGGTGAGCCACCACCTAACCCTAGCGCCAATCGATGGAGAGTATAGGGGGCTAAAAAGTCATTGTTACTATTTTGGTGCCAATCGTTTTAAATAGTTGGGCCCACATCTGTCAAACAAAGAGCAAAAACGCTCTCGCTCCCATCCCCTATCGGCGATGACCACCGGACGTCCCTCCTCTCCATCGGATCTGGTAGTTGCAAGCTCAATGTTGCGGCCCCGTGACGACGAATAGAAGCCCTCTCCTCAACCAAGAATGGAGCACCAGCTTGAGCGAGCTTGACATGGAGCAGCAATGCGTAGGCGTGTCTCCCTGGTGAGCTCGGACTTCTACGCCCCTCTCACATATGAGCTTTGGCTTCTCCGCCCCTCTCTTCGGTGAGTTCAGCTTAGCGCTGCCAAACAGAATCTGCTGATCTGCCGGCCACTAACTCATCCATTTGGCCTCCACAAACACTAGTTCGCTTGCCTACCCCTCTTCTCCCCTTCGACGTAATAGGTAGAGATGATCATGCGACTCCCCTCCAGAATGAAGGCGAGCAGCACGACGAGATTGGAGCCATGGTGATTGCAGCTCCCATGGAGCGACAAGGCTCTTGGCTAGGCAGCGGGGCTCTCGGCTAAGCATTTGGCAATAAATAAGGGTAGTAGTTTAATTTATTAATACGTACTTAGTAAATTTTTTCTTTTATTTGTAGAACAACAGTTACAATGGGATGGAAAGAGTACAATCATATTGTTTCATTTCATTGTCTTGTCAAATAGAAAAGCAGAAACCAGCAATGTCTGTGTTAAGTTAGGTTTCCTGAAATCCAAGGAGCTTTGGTGTGAAAGCTCAACGTTCGCTTATCCAACCTCCTACTCGCACCTTCCAAAAATGCACAACAGCCACTCACTGAAAAAACAAATGCACAACGGCCCCTCATCGAAACTCGAATCCCGCCTCTCCAATTCCAACGAGCGGGAGATCTCCAGATCGAAAAGTTCCCCAAACCCCCTCAAACCCTAACCCCCTTCTCGTTCCCCTTCCCATCCACGCTTCCGAGCGCCATCTTCTCCCGCGCAACCTTCCAGAAGCTTCTGGAACCTAGGATTTCGTCCCCATTCCGGCGAAAGTTGCCTTCTTGCGCACAGTATTCTTGCGGGCCAGGGTTGGAGGCATGGAGGGCGGCGGCGGCGGGGAGGGGAGCTTGAACGGCGGGAGATTCCCTATATTGCAGGCGAACCGGGACCCCGAGTCCAACTGGGAGTTAGATGTCGCCAAGAGCCTCGAGGAGTACCTCCTTAAGATCTGCTCCGGAGAGGTCACCGGGGAGGACGGGGCGCACTCCGTCAATTTCGCCGAAGGTGAGTTGGGTTCCCAGGGCTGGGATTTCATGCGGTGAATGTGCGGGGTTTCTTTTTCTTGGTCTGTGCTGACTGTAGGGCTGTCTGGGGAGCTCGAAACCGAGAGAATAGATATTTCGACACCTTTTGGTTAGTAATCGTCAATGCGGGCTGCTACATCTGAAATGAATATCTGGAATTGTTTCATTTTCTGTGGTTTTGTTTCTTGTGCTTGAACTAATGATAAATAAAGGAGAGTCCTTTTAGTTGAATTTTGTTGAAATGTTGATTCGTCACCCAAGATATTGTGGTGCCGTGGGCAGTCTATGCTTATAGCATGAAAAAAGAAGTTCTTTTCTTTTGCAAGTCTCATGTTTTCTCTGTTATTTTTTTTGTTCGTTTCTGTAATGTGCAGCGGCGTTATTGCTCCAGGGATCAGTCCAAGTTTACAGTCGGAAGGTGGAGTACTTGTACTCATTAGTGCTTCATGCGCTGGAGTTCCTCTCACAAAAGAAGTAAGGAAATATTAATGCTGCTTCAGTCTATCCATTATTTGATAGATTGCCTTCAGGGCTGAAGCTAGGCTTAGCCTGTTGGTTGTGCCAGGTATATAAACTATGGACTGAAACTACTATGTAAAGGGTCAAATCAAAAGCTGATTAGTGATAATGTTTGGATTTACACTGGTGCCAGTGCACTAGGGACAATGGGACACTCGATATAGCTTCGAATTTTTATTGCCTTACTGAGCATTGTGGTAATAAGTCCTTGAAGTGGGCCTAAAAGTGATTGATAAATTCATGGTACATCACGTGGTAGACATACATTTTCGTGATCGTTGCAGAACCTAGAAAATTTCGAAATATGGCTGTTTATGTTGAAAGGAAGTGCGTTAAAACTGTGATTACTATCCTTTTATAGGAGCCCTGGTGAAATTTACCTATTTCGTTTTATGCTGATACTTGATTGTTGGTCCACTGGGTAATGCAGCTCCCAGTAGGACTTTATATGGACAGCCTAAATCAAACTCCACTTGTTGGATTTACTCGAAGGTCCAGGGGATCATTACTATTGCTAAATGGATACCTTTATTGTATTTTTGCAAAATTGTAATCTAATCGTGGTTTTAAAACATCACATATATTTTGCTTTAGTATTGAGTCAGTCCATGGTGACTGACACAGAGATCACCTTTCATTTAGAGTTGCATAAAGGCAGAAAGGGGAAGGAATACATGTGCATCCTTGTAATTGGGCCGCTTGTTGCAAAAAGATCCTATAGCGATCCTATGTAGCTGAAGATACTACAGCTATGTGACAAGCCAGTTTTTGGCCGCCTTACTGCCTTGATAACCTTGACTTTGATAGTCTGATTTAATATACTACTGTGACATGTCATGAATTTGCAGCACGCTTGTGGCACATCTTGAGTAATGAAAACAATTAGGCAACCTTGAATTCCTTACTTGTTTGTGACACATCTTGAGTAATGAAAATTTTTGCCACAAGGTTTGTGCTCAGATAACAATTTTTTCACATAGTTGTTCTCATTAACAAGAGTGATCGTTATGGCTGCCTAAAACAGTGTGACACCTGGCCTGGGGTTTGATTCAAAATTGAATTATCACACTAAAGTTTTTCCATTTTTGTGAAAAAAATTCTGTTTTTCCTTTTCAATATGCTACAAGTAGCCTAATTTATTTCAACTATACCAGGCAGGATCAACAGGAAAATGGGTCAACTCAAACTAATGAAAATGATCGTAGCACAATTCCCAGTGAAGATGATATATTTTCGGGGTTAGATGATGTCCCAGGTAATCTGATCTTCGTCTGAAATAGTTGCTTTCCTTGAATGAAACGGAGCTAAATCCTTTTTTTCTCCGGTTTAAATTACCAGTGGAAGCAAGGATCAATCTAGATAACAATATTGATCGTGATGATTTACAAAGAAAAATTGTGAGGCCACCAGCAAATTTGCTGGTATTTGAAGGAGACTGTTTGGATAGTGAAGCGAGTGAGCTGGACTCATATTTGGTAAATTTTATATCTCCTTAATTGCAACTGGAACTGGTTAATGTTTACCATGATACTGAACTAGTCGTAGCTGTTTTTGTATGCAGTTAGCAACATGCAATTTTTATGGAGATTTCCTTTTGCTGGATCCATGTGATGCGCCAGCTGTGTTTGATTTTCTTCAAGGAAGCAATTCTGGTAAAGAAAATAGTGTGGCTCGTCGAGGCAGCTCTGTGCCTTCCAAGAGCCGAGCCAGCACTTTTACTTTCCCGAATGGAAGATCAGGGGGCACGGGTCATAAATTAAATCCAGAAAAAGGGCAAGGAGATCCTCCAACTCAGGAAATCAATCCCGATCAATCTCAAGGAATGAATGAAAATGAAACTCAAGAAAATAAATGTGACTTCAGTGTCGGGGGTAACGATTGGTCTTATGACGACATGCCTCCTGCTGATGGTGCAGCTGAGTGCCCAGATGATGGGGATGATTCTGATGAGGATCCATGGAGGCCTCTGGATCCCCATGAGCCTGGCAACTTAAAGATTAGACCTTACAGGAAAGGTACTGTAAGCCATCTTTTCTAGATGTACTATGTATTTCTTTCTTTGATATTTTTTCCCTATTTTTCTGCTTGTGTATTTAACTAGCTTTCCTGATCTATTTTGGAACAGTAAAAGCCTTTGCACGTCAGGTTATGTTCACTTCAAAAAAGAAAACTCTTGCATCTTTATTTCCTATGGCGCAGTCTGAACAAGCAACATTTTTTGGAGCGCAACAGTCTCAGCAGGAGGAAATAAATGCTTCCCAATCACCTGCATATGAAAAGGTGCTCAGCATTGTTACATATGTGTTCAAGTCCATTAAGCATGTTACAATATTTGATTGACTTATTTGCCTCATTCTCAATCTTCCTACATGCAGCTTATGAGGTCACTTGAATTTGGAGAGCAAGAAAATTGCCATATGTTTGGAGATTTAAAGGATGATGGTGGACCCGACAGTGGTGTAAACGATTATTATGATAATGATGAGCCTGATATATATGATATGGATCCCATGGATATTGATGACATTATAAATCCTGCTAAGGTTTATTTTCTTGACCTTTTAAACTGGTCCATATTCAGCTGTTTAATGTTTGGGCTAATAGTACAGCTTTATTTTTGTTCAGAAAAAAGACCCACCGCTTGATGAGACTCAAGGCATGCAGGCTAGCTCGGATGAGCATGAAAACCTTGACGATTTGTGTCAGTCACATCTGGTGAGTATTGTTAATTGTTCTGTTCTGTAGACTACACATCTATGCCTCTTAATTTATTTCAAAATTGGTTTGGTGCATGGCGTTCAATCCTTTTGGATGTGTTTAGACTTTATAAAGCATATTTTGCACTATTCTAGTGAAGATACAGGCAAAATATACAAGAAGTGTTCAAATACTCTATGCTCATTGAACAAGAGTGGTTTGTAGGATAAGTTCCAACATGTTCGATACCATTTTAGACGCTTTGTGTCTTTCTCATATAGCCAGGTAATATTTTGGACTATAAGTTTCTACGACAAAGTGCTTGAAGAACTGTAATACTTTTTGTTAAAAAAAATGTAATAGTGTACTGTGATTTGTCTATTTCCATGCACTAATAATTTGCTAAGTCAGTGTTAATTTATTAAAAATTGTTATGCAGCTATTTTGTTTAATTATTTTCAATAAGTTATGCTTTTAACATTCACCAAATAGATCTCTGTTGCATGGACAATTAAATGTATAATGTAACCTTTAATGAAAATGAACTGGCTGTTTGAGCAGAGGTCTACTAGTCGACCTATATTTCTCAAACCCATCCACATGCACATGCGTGCACATAATCGTACCTAGTTGGTCATCGTTCATATTTCACAACTTTAGCTAAATTCTTCATTTTGACTACTGACTTTCAGAAGCAAAACTGCAATTGAGAACTGTATGTTTCCTTAATCTTGCTATGATGCTATCCAATTTCTAAAACTGATACCGATAATTCTTCGTACAGAATGCTCTTCTTGCCAGCATAGCTGAGGTTGAACAGCAAAGCGAGATGGATGCAAGAGTTTCAACATGGAAAGAAAGAATTGAGGATGCCCTGGAAGAGCAGGTTAATTGAATATTAAAGATACTTGACCTGCTTTTGATTGATTCCGGAAGTTGGAACCTATTATTACCATTCACCACTACTACATGCCTTAACAGGATAAAACCCCACCTTTTGACATTGGTTCATATGGAGAGCAAATCCTTGACACGCTTTCAGCAGCAACCGATAATACAAGAATTGCATCTTTTGGTGAGATTGTTAGTGGCAAACCTAAGTATGAGGTTGCAAGAACATTTTCTGCCCTTCTCCAGCTGGTATGCACCTTTTCACCAACCAATTCCATAATTGTGCACAACTCCAATCATTTCTGAGCTTTGTTCTTGTTCCAGGTGAACAGCAGAAGTGTTGATCTCGACAAAGGGCAAGTTACAAATGAGTTGGTGTGTTACACAGCCGACAATCCATTCCATGTAAAGCTAATCGGTCCCAACAGAAGGCCGGAAATGGAGGCATGCTTTTCTCGGAAGAGAGTCAAATCCCCTCTGCAAAATTGTGGTAAGGGCAGCAGTGACTCACCTCTCCCTCTGCCACAGCAGAAATCCCTCAAGAAACAGTCGAGTAGAAATGATAAGGCTTCGGGCAAGACAGCAGTTCGGCTGACCCCTGATGGAAAGCGAAGAAGGCGGTCAGCTCGTCTAGTGCAGCCACACAACCTGGAGTCCAGCCGATGAGATGAATGGTCGACTGACTCATGGGCATCAGGGCCATGAATTAATTCTGATTATTGTTGTAACCTCAGTGTCTAGCTGGTGGCTTTATAGGTGGGTTTATTGATGTAGCTAGAGGGTGTACATATACAATAGCTTGTTGCGCTGTTCTATATTTATGGCATCGATCAGCCCCAATGTAATCTTAACAGGGCAATGTCCATTGATAAACTTGCACCTTTTATACTGGAACGAATAACATCTGTAGGGGTTTCGTTCTAATTCTAACTCCGCTATTGCTGGAGTGGTTTACCGTGTCCGTATTCAGAGAAATTGCATGCGTGAACCAGGGTTAACGTTACCAACGGAACCTTGGGAACAGTTTGGTTTCCATGAAACTGATAAAAAACAATTAGAAATCACTGTAAATGTAAAAAATCAAGTTTTGAAATGAAAACGCTTGGTTTTTCTTAGTTTACTGACTGATTTTTTTATTTTGAATTTTGAAACCAAACCGATATGACCAGTTTTTATTGATTTGGCTTGTTTACCGATCTGTTTTTGGATTTTCAAATTTATTAAATTTTTAAACTGAAAACCAATCATTCTCCCAAATCAGACCAAATCAGTTTGACTGAAAACAGTGAAAACCAATTTGATTTGAGCGATTTTATGAACCTTGGTGTAAACAATTCGTTATTCAAACTGGTTCTTGTTAAGCATAACAAGTTTGCAAACCTTTTTTCAATCAAAAGGTGGGTAATCAAATACATCAAGCCCACTGACCAACACGTCTAGCCCACTGACCAACACAAGTTCGTGGATTGGCTGTCTATCATTGATTTACGTTTGCACGGTAAATCACTTAATTGTTTTTTTACCAAACTAATTCACTTCATTGTTCTAACAACACCAAACTTCTACGACTAAACGGCCTTTCTGCAAGACTCCAGATTGGCCTTTATAACTACATTTCCGTGTCAACCATCGCTCGCGAGAAGAGAACAGAGCTTGGCAGTCTCCACAAGCCGCCGCAGGTTGGTCTCCCTCACAGCTCCGGTGCGGCCATTTCTTGCAGAGAGAAGAGAAGCTTCAGTGGGCGGGACTGAAATAACTACTACTACAATAAAAGATGCATAGCATCGTCCAGGGGATGTATTTTCATTTCACCTTTTGTCGAGCTCCACTTTCTTTTCCAGATCTTGCAGCAGAATGCGCAGCCTCTTTACATGGTGTTGCAGCGCTCGGGCGATGTCATGACCTTCCTTGGGTTCACAAAGCTTCTTGAGAATGTCAGATGCGATGAAAAACCCGCCTGCCTTGTTTCTGAGCATATCAACACAAAAGGAAACACAACTCGTGATACAGCTAGGATTTATGATTTGGTTTGAACCGCTAAAACCGATCGGGATCAGTTTAACAAAACCGCGAAAACTGTTTCAAATCAAAAATTTAAAATTTGAACGAACTGCTACAGTAAACTGTTCGGTTTCACCGATTAGTCGAGTGGTTTCAACAGTTAGCCGACCGGTTTTTTCGGTTTCAAATTTCAAAATTTGAAACCCACCAGTTTTAACGATAAGCCGAGCCATTTTATCGGTTTTCGGTATTAAGAAATTTTTCAAAATTTTAATTTTTTTTAATTTTTTAAAATGAAAATCGGTTGTCCTGTGAAACCGAACCGCAACGGTAAGGTCAAAAACCGCAAAAACCGAGCGATTTACCGCGGTTTTATGAACCCTGATACAGCTAACATATGATCCTCGAAACTTAGTCATATTCTTCTCAATCTAGAAGGCATGAACACTAGAAAGGTTGGCACAGGCTTCTTCACCTAAGCTTCATTGGCGGATCTAACTCAATAATATAGGTTTGGCGATTAATAATTATTTATATTATTATTCTAAAATATATATTTTTATTACACAAAATTTTATTTAACATGTGTTCTAAATATATATTATCACATAATAGTCTGTTACATATTTAGTTAAATGTTCTTAAGAACTTTAAACTATTATAAAAAATAAAATATATTATAGATATTGTACATCATCTATAAATTATCTTTTACAATCAGTTTTAGCAAAAATATTATATGAGAAGTTAAAAAAGGATTAGTTCCTACTCATAAGAAATAAAAAAAGGAAGAAGCAATGCATGCTTAAGTTATATATATAGCTGCACTAAAAGATGCAAAAATATTTTGCATAAAGATATTATCTCCAAAATATCTTTAGTACTTTAAAAAATTTTAAAACTCATGCACTTTTACAAATACTATGGTTTTTAAAACTAAGATATTTGTTATATCCAAACACTCCTTACATTCTAAAACTAAAGTATTTTGCAAAATCATAGTATTTTTTTT
>BCLH01003202.1:0-20482 GCA_001602315.1 Zoysia pacifica
GCCGGCCACCCGACCGCTGGCCGACCGGAGGGGCTGGGGCTTCGGCGGAGGAGCTAGACAACGTCACGGTGGACCTGCTCGCGGACGCGATGGGGCCGGGGAGGCGACGCAAAACGCCGGTGACAGAGAGGTGGGGCGGCACGGCAGGGGGCGCGCGGCGCCAGGCTGCAGGGATGCCGAGCGGCCATGGGACTCCGGCATAGGAGCTAGAGGGCTGCGCGCTGGAGCTCGTCGAGGGTTCAAAGGAGCTGGGGAGGCGCTGTCCTAAGCCGGCATCGACAGGAGGCGGCGCGTCCCGGTGGTGCGCGACGGTGCTCTGCTCCGTCCGCATTTCGCACAAATTGGCCGGCCTCAGAGGAAGATGAGGCCGTGGCGGGGGTGTACGCGACGCCAGGTGGGGAGCAGCTCGTCGGAGGGCACGAGTTGCGGTGGCGGCCGACTTCACGACGTCAGGGCACCGGTGAGGCGGAGGCGGCTCGCGGTGAAAGGGGCGAAATCGAGGGCGACTTGGTGAGGGAAGGTCGTGGAGGAAGCACAGGAGGGCAGTGAGCACTAGCTCTTGCGATGGGGCGTTCCTGTCTGCGGAGGACGAGAGCCGGCAGGGCCTCGGCGGCGTAGCCTCATGGGGTGTGCTGTTCGGCTGGTGAGGGTGAAAGAAATACTTTTGTTCTTGACCGAGCAGAGAGCGATGGACAGCGAAGCACCTCCGTGTCATTCATGCAGGCCTTGACGGCAAGGTGTCGCCAGCTTGCCGTGAAAATTTGCAGCGGTGTTTACCGTGGGCGCTGGTGTGCTGGCCAGGCGCGCCGAGGAAGAAGACAGAGGAAAGGGAGAAGGTCTCTGGCAAGTGGGCCCGCGACTTTTTGTATTTTTCTATTTTTAGCAGCAGCTTCTGTTTTTCCCTCAAAAGGTCAACTTGCCGAGCTCCAATAAGTGTGAAATTTTGCAGGGTTGAAGAACTTTTCAGGGTGAACAACTTTCGTTTTGGAATCATTTTCAAATTCTGAATAGATTTAATTCTATGGAATTCAGAGGATAAATGGCTATTTGAATGGGGTAAATTAATTTGAATGAAGTAAATAAGTCTCAAGAGAATTAGGCGGGTTTGGAGTTCAAGGAATTCGATAAGACAGGAATTCACAAGTATTGGGTTCGAAGGAGTTGAATGAATTTCAATTTTCGGAGAAGTTTGTCGGATTTAGAATTAAAGGATTGAATTAAGTTTGAAATTCAAAAGAACACAGGAAAAATAAACGAAAGAAAAGGGAACAAAACGCGGTCAATCACTTGTCACACTTCAAATTTAATATTTTGCAATCTTCAATTTAGATAAGTTTTAATTTAGTGAGGTTTTTGCCTTTTGAAATAGGAAAGAAAAGAAGAGGTGAGAAGTGGAAAGAGAATGTTAGGGTGAAAGTTAGAAAAAAATTTTGAATTACGCATTTTTAAACTTTTCCTAAAATTCGGTATGTCACACAGTATAAAGCACTCGATCAACCCAAATGATTTAACCGCAGCTAATATTTACCCCTACTAATAAGATCCCAACAAAATATGATCCCTGTCCTGTTCCTCGTGTTCTTCGCTGCTTAATTTAATTATACAACATATATATACTGCCCTTCGATCCTTCCTCGATGCTGACGATGACTCTACATGATCAAGCTCATCAATCTGATCAGATTGAACAATCCATCAGACACAATTAGGGCCGGAGAGATGATGTGTGCAGGCAGGCAGACGATAAGAAAGCTACTGAATTGAAAGAGAGGGAGAGAATGAGACATGGATGCGCTTTTCACAAGGAGAATGTGCTGCCGAGATCTGCATGTCGATCTCCTTCAGATCTATATAACGCTGATATACATTGCTCACGACATGTTTATGCGTTTTCTTAAAGCGTAGTAGATATGTTTATGCATATGCAACGTACTTCTGCTGGTCATTTTCATACAGCCTCTAGAAGGTAGTACGAAACAGCGAGTGAACTGCTAGTCTAAAAAGCAGTCAATGTCAGTACTCGCAGCAGCTTCAGCTGAACTGATCCATCACCGAAGCTTCAAAAGAAGATAGATACTACTATTAAATATTTATATATATGTATCTATCTACTAAATATGTATATTTATATATTATAAATCATAAAACTGCCATGCATGGCTGGGCGACATGAAATTCCGGGCGCATGACGAGACGATCAGGGACACGAAGAATATTTCGCTTTCCGATCGAATCAGCAAATGATCACGACCTCGATCGGTCCGGCCTACCGAATCGGGTAGAGTAGCTAGCCAGTCGCTGACGACGGTTGTGTATGGGACTAACTGTGCTTCAATTGGTGTTTGCAAAGGTTGTACGTAGGCTGCGAGCAGACAGGAAGAGATGTCTTAACAGAATCCTCGCTTTATTGAACCTGCTGTTATGCTTGGTAGGAGTACATGCAAGATTGCAAGTAAAGCAACGCGAAAATGCATTAAAATTTCAAAGATGAACATCATTGACTCGATTCAGCTTTAAGCTATGTGTGAGATGTAAAAATTTACTTATATTATAATGTGTATTTCAATCCATACTCATAACAGAGACACTGATCGTATCATGCATATTGTATGTTGTCCTTAGTAAAAAACCACAGGATCGATGATCAGAAATGTGATGAATTGGATGGCATGAATAACTCAAATTAACTGAATCGTGAAGATTAGCATAATGTGTGGTGAATGATCCTGTCGCAGTCATCATCTGAGGGAATATGGGGTTCTTTAGGAGACCTGCTTTCGCTAACTCCAACGCAGTCCACCATTCTTCATTTCTTCCTCCTTCTTCTTCTGTGGCGACGAGAGAGAAGGGAATAAAGCGGCGGCTCCCACAGCCCCTCCTCCAGCCTACGCAAAAATATCCCATCATCACTCCCCGGGCCCATGCACGCCCTACGCAGATCACTCACACACGGTCATGGCGTCTGATCCGCCATTGCTGTCCTTCTTTCCTTCCTTGGAGCAAGGGAGGTGAGCAGCAGGTCAGGTGTAGTGGAAGGGACAATGTGCTGACAAAAGATGGAAGCTGGAAGCTTGCTAACTCAGGTGCACATGCTTTGGTCTGACAGCCTCTAGCTAGGTAATTTGTGTCTTCGAGATTCGCTCTGATCAAAGCATGGAGGACACTGTTATTGAGCACTTCGATTCAGTGCAGGAATTTTGACGAGGAATTCGAGTGAAATTCACTCGAAATAGGAGCATTACTAGCTCAGTCTCAGAGAAGGATCTTGGAATCAAACGTTGAGGCGCTAGGATCTTCCTTCCCCATAAAAATACGCAACAAATCAGTCAAAAGAAGAAGGGAACAGTTCGTCGAGGCCCAAATAGAAGATCGAAGCCTCTGGCAGAAGGCAGGGCTGCTAGCTGGATCTGAGCACGAACTCCGATGCATACCGGTCGATGACTGCGATTGTGAGACAGGGAGATGCCCTGTCCGCGACAAAACAAAAAGCCCAACCACACAATTCTTAATCTGAAACTGGCGATCTCGTCCCGTCCGGTCCTGTAAAAGCAGAGCTGCTTCAGCTTCAAGATTCACATCCGTTGGTTCAGATGGTGTCGTGTGATTTGACAGGCTACGCTCCACGTCTTTGAGCGCGTGTTTGATTGTGTCAGGGATTCAGTGCGTATGATGACAAGTTGGTAGCAGTTCTTTTTTACTGACTTAGAGATGCAAGTGGTACCCGTGAGAATCAAAAGTAATTCAAATTTTATAGATATTTACGGATTACATGGAAACATCATGGGATGGTAAAATGTTTTCAAGAATTTTTGACACTAGAATCTCTCTTGTGAAGCTTGTTCTAGAATTTGTTAAGTTCTTAACTGGATCAAGGAACATTCAAATTGTCCTGCCAATTATTATGTGAATCGATAAACACAACTTGGTGTCAAAGTTCTGGCCGGTCTAGTCATTCAGCTCATGCTCTTCCACGTCCTGAATCACTTCGAGTGTCAAAGTTCTGGTCTAGTCATCGACCCATGATCTCGCCAACTGCATCCTCCCTAAACAGTTCCCGTCATATTTTTGTACGCACAGATGCATCGACATGCCACGATCTGCAGAGCTCACACGGCTGTAAAGGACGGAGCACGCTCGCAGTCGCAGGGCTGTGCAGCGGGCGCCTCGCTGAATCTGTCCCCATTTAGGGCTGGGTCACAGGAGCGCGCGGAACGAGCCAGCCACATTTAGGCCTCAGGCTGCCTGCCCTGGACTGTATGGGCTCGGTTATGTGGGAATATAGATCGCTAAACGGGATGTGATTCCTGTGCGTGGAAAATTTGACTCGGCCCAAGTATGGCAAGGAGCTACGGGCTGTGCTTGGATCGAGAGGTGCAGCCCGATTAGTGCACCAAATTAAAAATTATTAAAAAAATTATATGCAATTATATAAGATGTTATTGTCTAAAGTTAAAGTAGATATTTCAGTTTCTTTAGTTTATGAGTTTTATTCCTATTTTTCACACCTATTTTGCATTATTTAGTATTGATTTTATTCTAAATTAGCCGCTATGTTACATAGGCTACCATGCCAAATAGACCGGCCGGCACTAGAGATTTCAATTCTTGCCCATTTAATACGAGAGCCTTTCAATCTTTAACATTTAATACATAAACCCTTTAATTCTTACCACGTTTTTTTCTTCCAAATATACAATTTGGCTTCTTCTCCAACCACAGTTGCGCACTAGGCAGCAGTGGTGGGTCGCCGGCGCCGGTGCTTGCGCTGGGCAACGGCGGCACACGCCTGCCAGCGCGAGCCTTTAGATCACTCTCTTCTGCCGCTCGGCAGACGGTAGAGCAACGCCAACAGATGGGTCAGTAGGTAGCCATAGCCCATCCGTCGGCGTCTGATCTACCCTCTACCGCTTGGCAGAGAGCACCCGGATCCAATCCCTTGACGTTTTCTAAATGGACTCTGACAACCTTATTATTTCTTTTCTGTGGCGACGAAGCCTGAACCATTTTACATATCCAAGACGTTGCAATTGGCAGCTCCATAGTTAGGCAGACTCGATCAACATCTTATAGTGCAAAACTCTGTTAATCTAGTACTACTGCGGTGTAGAAAAACGAACGTTTAATAAACAGTTCCTTGGAAACAGTAGCAGCAGAAAGTCAAAAGTCAACTTCTGCCCACCCTCTCTACGAGATCGCGAGTGCTTTCCCCCCCGCACTCCACTGACGAATTCCCCGACGCGACGCGCAGGGCTCCGGCACTAGTTCTCCTCTTCAAATCCAATCCATTTACTCGCTGCGCACATCAAGGCAGGAGGAGACCGATGGCCGGCGCCGACGGCCAGCAGCTCTCGCCGCTGCGGGACGCCAGGAGGTGGGCGTGGGCCGCCTCGTTCATGTCGCGGCTGTTCGCTCCGGCAGCACAGCTGTGAGTCCATTTCTCCTCCGTCCGTCGCCTGGGCCGCTCTTTGCGACGCGACATGCACGGTTCTTCCTCCCCACCATAGTTGTTAATAAGTTTCTGGCCTCTGCGTATATACCGATCGATGCAGGCCAGCCGAGGAGGACGGCTTCAGCTGCGGCGGCGGCGACTCGCTTTACCGGAGCGTCAGCACGGTGGAGGACGACGGCGAGCTCGGGGCGGACGCCGACGAGCCGGAGGAGCAGCTCCTGGCCGCCGACGAGGGCGAAGACCCCCGCAGGGCGAGAAGCGTGCGCGCGCGCAGCCTCAGCCACGGCGCCGTCCAGCACGCCATGAGCAGCACGGCGCACGAGCTCAGGCGGCGGCTTTCGACCGGCGCCGCGCTGCCGCTGACTCCCGCGACGGAGAATAAGGCGGAGTCGGAGCCGTTGATGTTCCGCCGCCAAGAGGCGAAACGGGCGAACGACGTGGTGGAGGCGATTGATAACCATCCTTTCGGTTGCGGGCGGCGGGAGAGGGAGTCGTCGTCGCTGCTGCTTCTTTCTTCGTAGTCCTCTGACGGCTGAAGAAAAGGAACTCGCCGCGGAAGCGAATCCTCTACCGCTCTGATCTCTGTCGGCGGGTGTAGGGCAGAGCGGCAGACGAATCCCGCGCACTCGCAGCTACTCTAGCTGATTAACTGAATAAGCCAAAGGATGCTCCTAGCCATGGTTGATATCTGGGAAATAAAAATACCACACAAGTTACCAACATGTGTGGTGCCAGTTTCTACATGTTACGGGTGATATGATTCAAGAAACATATCAACTGAGTGTTTGATGTGTGCGTATACATACCCAGCGAGAGCTGAATGAATGTTTACTCAAGTGGTAGATGTACTGTTCATTGTAATTCAGGAGCGTATAAGCTGAACGAAAAGACCTTCACCAGAATTTGTGCCTGATACTCTGATGAGATGAATCTACGTTTCTCCCTGAACCAGTGCTATTGTGAACGCCCCAATCGATCCTTATTCTCTGGTTCAGAGAAGAAAATACAGAGTACTGCAGCATCTGGTACAATAAAAAAGAAAATAAACAGTCTCTTCAATTTATCGTGTGTTCACTTATACTGTACATCTGCACTGTTTATGTGTTACTGTAACAGTGAATCTAAAACATTCATTTTAAATCAGATGGCTGTAACCCTATCCAAATTCCCATCTATGTTCCTAAAATTCTCTCTACTGACAGGATGCGAACGCAACTAAGAGTCCGGTAACTACGCCGCATAGGTTATTTTTTAGCCTATCTCCGCGCACCCCCCCCCCCCCCCTAACCCCACCTCTTTCCACCTACTAGGCTGAATTATGCTCTATTGGACCACACATCAATTCGTTGCCTCCCTTCAATTGGGCCACATTTCACACCTGGCCAATGGGCTTCAGCCGATTGGGCTGTTGCATCGTGGGCCTGAGTTGTAATCAAACCTGATTTTAACTTCAACTCATTTTTTCTCTTAAGCTGTAATTTATTTTTTAAATCTGTTTGAACCATCATAATCTTTAGAATTAATATGAGGAAATAATATCCCATATGAATATAATATTTTAAAACATTTAAAAATTTTTAGTATTCCATTTTAATGAATCGAATGTTCTAATACTAAGATTTAACTGTTCCAGTAGTGAAAATACAAATAGTACATTTTTTTCTAAAAAATCAATGAATGCATGCATGGGTGCAATATGAAATGGAAATTTAAAAATAAATTTTTTTTTGAAAAAAGGGAAAAATAAAACTAAAAAGAATTGGATGTTGTAGTAGTTAGATTAAGTTGTTCTAGTGGTGAAATTAATTGTCCCAGTAGTAAAGTTCAATTGTTCTAGTGGTAAAAATTAATTAATTTAATAGTATAAAATAAATTATTTTCAAATATTTTGATGATGCAAGCATGCACGCAAACTAGAAAACAATGATTTGAGAATATTAAAAAAATAATGTATTTTAAAATAAAATAGAAAAAAGGAAGGCATGAGACAAGAGAACAAATGGTAGACAGAAATATAAGAAACGCCACTAAAATGAATACATGGATCTAAAAAATGGGGAAAAAAAATTAGACCCAGGATGTACTCTGTATAAGAAAAAAAAGAAAATAAAAATATAAAATAAAATTGCCAGTGGGCTCTAGGGGCTGAAAAGAAGGTCGACCCATCAACCTGCTGCGGCCCAGTTGGAGGAGGCGCAGGAGTGGTCGGAGGGAGGTTTTGTGTTGCGGTGGGTGGAGCCGAAGATTCCCGCCCAACTAGGGGTATATTTGCAAAATATTAGATACTGAGCAGAGGTTGCTAATTTGCAAATGAGGGCCCTATTTGTAAATAGTATCCAAATGAGGGTCCTATTTGTAAATAGTATCCAAGAATAGGTCGTACTGTAAAATGACAACTGGCGTTGGGCAGAAGATGTCGTTGCCTGCTGAGTCGTCGATCGCCCCTCAGCCCCGTCGCCCAGACTCGTACACTCGCACGAGCCTTCGTTGCCTGCCATGCGTCCCGCGTGCCACAGCTCGATCCCCACCTCTTCAGGTCACGTCATCGTGGACTAGGCGCATCTGTGGCTATGTTTATTTGAAGTACACAAGGACAAATGACTCAGAACGGACAATTGGCACCAAGGTCAAACATGTCATGGTCTCGGTAACATACAAGATTTCGCAACGCTGTTGCATTTGCATCCAGACACTGTTCCAGGACTTACTATGTCACAATAACATATGGTGCTTTTTAGCTCATTTTCTGAAGATGGAATTTGCAAAACCGCAAGCTCCCTGACATGTTCTTGCAGGGTTAATAGTAACAGCTGAACGCTCATTCACAGATGGATCTTGCTACTCAGCACATCACTCGCTGTCCGCTACCATCCTCGAACAGTCCAGTGCTTGGATTTGTTATTAATTTGTATTTGACAGTTTTGGCAATATCAGCACCTGCCGGATCTAGGTTTGACCTGCCGGATCTAGGTTTGTTGGTTTGCACCAGTCATGCTCTATGGTTGTTGTTAAATCTACACCACAAATGAAAGCCAAAATCTAACGATACGGTTTACCACACGTGTCTTTATATAGCACCACGGAAGGGGCGGCATAAACGCTCTAGCATAGGTCCGAGGCTAAGGCTTCCACTTCCAGCAATGGAGCTCACACCGGCAATGTCCGTGGCCGTGGCACTGATGGCCACCTTCGTCCTCATCGTGCTCAGCTCCGTCGCCTGGCAGCGCAGGCAAAGGAAGGCACTAAACCTCCCGCCGGGCCCGCGGGGGTGGCCGGTGTTCGGCAGCCTCGACCTGCTAGCAGGCGCGCTCCCGCCGCACCGAGTGCTGGCCGATCTCGCGGCGCGCCACGGCCCGCTCATGCACCTCCGGCTCGGCTCCTTCCACGTCGTGGTGGCCTCCTCCGCGGAGACCGCGCGGCTCGTCCTCCAGACCCACGACCTGTCCCTCGCCGACCGGCCGCCGACGGCCGCCGGCGCGCTCATGTCTTACGGCTACAAGGGCATCCTGCACACCCCGTACGGCGCGTACTGGCGCATGGCGCGCAAGCTCTGCGCCACGGAGCTCTTCTCCGCGCGCCGGCTGGACCTGTTCGAGCGCGTGCGCGCGCAGGAGACGCGCGCGCTGGTGCGCGGCGTGTTCGCGTGCGCCGGCCGCGCCGTCGAGGTGAAGGAGCACCTGATGGGATCCACGATGCGGAACGTCCTCCGCATGGCAGCCGGGGAGAAGTGGGCGGGCTGCTACGGCAGCGCGGAGGGCGAGGCGTTCAGGACCTCGCTGGACGAGGCGTTCGCGGTGACCGGCGCGGTGAACAACGTCGGCGAGTGGTTGCCGTGGCTGGCCTGGCTCGACGTTCAGGGTCTCATTCGACGGATGAAGCGGGTGCACGAGATGTTTGACCGGTTCTACGAGCAGATCCTCGACGAACACGTGGAGGAGCGGCGGCGGCGTGCCGGAGGCGGAACAGGCGAATTCGCGGGAAGGGACCTGGTGGACGTTCTGCTCCAGCTAGCAGAGGAAGACGATGGCACGAAGGAGCCTGAGTCCAGGCTCACGCGCGACGCTATCAAGGCCTTGATCCAGGACATCATCGCCGGCGGCACGGAGACCGCGGCGGCGACGGTCGAGTGGGCCATGTCGGAGCTTCTCCGCCACCCGGACGCAATGGCAGCCGCCACCGAGGAGCTCGACCGCGTGGTCGGTCGCGGGCGCTGGGTCGCCGAGCGCGACCTGCCGGACCTGCCCTACGTGGACGCGGTGGCGAAGGAGGCGATGCGGCTGCACCCGGTGGCCCCGCTCATAGGTCCGCACCACGCCTGCGAGAGCTTGGCGATCGGCGGGTACGACGTCCCCGCCGGCGCGCGCGTGCTGGTGAACGTGTGGGCCGTGGCGCGCGACCCCGCGTCGTGGCCCGACGCGCCCGACGAGTTCCGGCCGGAGCGGTTCCTCCCGGGAGGCAGCTCCGAGGGCGTGGACGTGCGCGGAGCGCACTTCGAGATGCTGCCGTTCGGCGCCGGGCGGCGGATGTGCCCGGCGTACAACCTCGCGATGAAAGAGGTGGCCGGGATGCTGGCGAACCTGCTGCTCGGGTTCGCGTGGCGGCTGCCGGAGGGCGTGGCGCCCGGGGACGTGAGCATGGAGGAGTTCGTCGGGCTGACCGTGCGCCGGAAAGTGCCGCTCGTTGCCGTGGCCGAGCCCAGGCTGCCGGCTCACCTCTACACCGCCGCCGACGACTAGTCGACGTTTATGCGTTCTTCAAAGTCGGAAACGACGTCGAGTCTCTTCCGCTTGGTGTCTAAAACCACACCTCAGTATAAACTTGGAACACCACACTGTTTCGAAAAATAAAATGCAATACCACGAACCGCGAGACTACGAGGAAATCAAAACGATAACACGTCTCACTATATAACTGGTGACATCGTAACCAATAACCTTCATTGTCATGTTGTACTACCTTGATCATCTACTTTTTAAGTATTAATTGAATACATGATATTACAGTTTTCTAAAATTTAAAATATAACATCGTGTCTTACACTTCATTGAAATAGATGGCTACTATATTATTAACATGGCAGTGGTATATTTTGAAACTCGTAAAATTATAATGCCACATATCTAACTATTTTTTTTACCGGCGTATTAGCCCCAGTAATTTGTCTACTATTTCCATTTGAGCAGTAGTGTTAGCATAGTAATTTAACCAGGAAACGAAGTGCTAGCAGCGGGATGATCTGTTGTGGAATTCAAGGAAAGCGCTCAAGAAAAACATGAACCCAATTGGTCGAGAAGAATTTTTTTAAAGCAACCCGAGAAGAGTTGCGAGTATGTTTCACAAAGCATTGAAAACCACACGGTTTATGTGGTTTTGATAAAATAGTCTGGTACGGTTTCTTTGATTTACCTTTTTGACATTTTTTCAAAAAGCTAAAATTTTGAAAAGAGAAATTCAAAAGCAGAAAAAAAGATCTATAAACATGAAAATCTGTCTTTTTACACTTATTTTTATGTAAACAAAAAGGTCAATAAATTTGAAAACTAGTCGGTAAACTTGAAAAACTGATCCGTTTACTGTAAAATTTCGATGCATTGTATTTGAATTTTGAATTCAAGCGATAAATCAAGAGTTTTTTTTTTGTTTTTGTGAAAACCATGAAACAACTGTGGGGTGATGTCATCGGCTTGATTGTTAGGTTCAACTTGATTGGAAGGAGAGATAAATGGAGAAAATAAGAGCATGTTCCTCCGCACCTGCCACATTGCCGCAATAAGAGCATTGATACTTCAACTCGATTCACTTCGAACCACACGATCTGAAGAAAAAATAGACTTCTGCATATTGCCTTTGCCTTTGACGGTGGCCACCGTATGTGGAAGACTTTATTTGATGATATTTTCATTCAGTGTTGGAATCAATCGATAAATGACATTTAGGAGCTTGAGATTTTGTGTCATCATTTATTTCGAGTACCGATTAGTAACATGCAACCAGAATAAAGGCACTCAATGGAACAAGTTGAGATTATTTTACCAGAATTGTCATTCTGGCCATTGCCAAATGTTGTTGGCAATGCATAGATATTGTTAATGAATCCCTAGAATGTAAATTTAAAGCGAAAAGCAGTGTCCTGTTCTCTTCAATAATGTGTACATTTAATTAGATAATAATTCACTTTACTAATTGTAAATTGGATCACTGTCCATATGTTTGCTTAAATCAGAGAGCTGTTTTCAGTACTTGTACACTGGATTTTTCATGCTGCTTCAGCTGCGAACTATAATTTAATATATACAATACTGTTAATGTCACTGTAACTATGCCCATCTAAATTAGTTCGAGAGCAAGGCTCGAACAGGTTCAGCAGATCATGGAGAATCCAGCCCCACGTCCTTCCCCTTGCAATTTTTTTATTTGCTTGTTATAGGTTCAATAGATCTTGGGGAGCTTGCCGTAGAAGCAGGGCTGAACTGAAAGTTACTAGAGCATTGTGAATATAAATTACAAATAATTTAAATTTGTTAAGTTCATAAAAAAATACATATATCATTTTTCATTAATTTTTTTATAGAAAATAGAAGTTAAATTGTACTTTGGAGAGCGTGTGTTGTCCAAAATGATTTATTTTTTAGAGCAGAGGGAGTATTTGAACTTTATCTGAAGGTAGATCTTAGCTGCTTAATCGCTCCGGAGAGAGCAAAGAGCACAAAACCTCTTGTCGAATGTATAATTTCTAAATTTGTGCAACTCACTGACTTTCAAAACTAAATCCTCATCGAACCACATTATCTTTTCTGTTTGCACCGTTTGATCATGAGGCTTCAATTAATTCTGACCGTTCATTTTACACCTTTTCATTTAATTTTTTTTTTCCTCCCTCTTCATCTTCATCGACTGCCATCTCCATTTAAGCCCTGCCTTTGCTCAATCTAACCATCTCTCTTCCTCGATCCATACACGTCCTGTTACTTGATCCGCGGCGGCACCACCCCAATGAATATTTTGTTTAAATTTTATTAATAAACGCAACTAAAAAAACTTTGATATTTCAAGCAAATATGATTAATAATCATATGCTATGAGTTTAAATGAATTTTATTAATTAGTTCTCATATGTTTTAATTTTTTTATCTATTATAATTATTCCGTTTGAACTTATCTTCATCCTATTATAATAAATCATCATCACCATTATAAATTCCCGCGGTAACGCCTCGAGGAATCATCTAGTTATATTAATTGTTGGACTCGCTGTCTCGTCTGTAATCCCTTCTAGTAGCTTTGACAAAATCAATCCGGAGCATTACAAATTCTTGCCTCTGGCAGGTCTGCAATCCCTTCTAGTAGCTTTGATTTTAAACTAGAAAGCAAAATTTTACAAGTGTTCAAACAAGGCACTTCTTTGTACTAAGTAATATAAATTTACAGGTTGTTTGTGATACAAACGAGACCCTTGTCACAAGAATTCAAACCCAGCCTCTTTGTTTTTGATGTTTCCTTGATGCGACTTTTGGGAAAGTACACCGAAGTTTGGACAAAAATCTTGCAAATGCTGGACGAATCGCGAGCCCCATCTTTTAAAAAATTGTTCGGTGCTGTAGAGGATGCCGTGGAACAACGTCAAACTGAAAGCAATCATAGCACTAATATTTTTGTTGCCTTGTTCGGCACTAAATTTTCCCTGGCAAGGAAATGAATGCCCAGTGAAAGATTAGGCTGTTAGGAAGCTCACTCTTTTTTAAGAACTGAACTAAAAGTTAAAAAGCTCAAGCATATTTGGTGCGAGAAGCTAAAATTAGTAATAAAAATCAAAAATAAAATTACATCAATCAGCTTCTCAAAAATTCAAAAACTTCAGCTCAAACAAACAGACACCATAAAACTGAAAGCAACCTTCTTCACACATATGACCAACCATTCGCTTACACATGCTTATGGAATATTTTTCAAATCAACTAATCGGATTGGAACACGGCAGGTCTACAGTAGCTTCATCATTACTATAAATAGGGAGGCAGAGTAATTGAGCATAATCACCTCGACTTCATTCTTCCATCTGCCCTTGGTGTAACACAAGAACATCTACGAGCTACTCCTACTCCTAGAAGATGTCTTGCTGCGGTGGAAGCTGCTGCTGCTGCGGGTATAACTGCTACTACTACCGATCTTTCTGTTCATGTTTCATGAACCTGAACTGCTGACGCATGACAGATTGTTCAAAACAGTATTTTGCTGACGACATAACTCTGACAATATTTTCCATTTGATTCTGATTAAAAACGAAAGCTTCCAAACTCTGTTTCATGTTTCTGGGTACAGCGCTATGATCCGTGGATTCGCGGAGGAGAACCGTGACACCACAGCAGCCATGGTTCTTGGTGTTCCAGCTGAGAAAGGGTGCTGAATCTTGCCACCATTCTTTCTTCCACCAAGAACAGTTTTAGCACAACAAGAACACCCAGATCTCATTTCAAACAGCTCCACAACTTTTTGCAGGACCGTCGAAGCGTCCGAGACCGCCACCGAGTCCGGCGAGGCCGGCCAGGGCTGCTGCTGCTGCGGCGCCGGCTGCACTTGCAGCCCCTGCACCTGCTGAAGCTGAAGCACTTGCATCGACCCAAACTGCCTGTTACTGTGTGTGCACCGTTACTGCTAGTACAATAAGAAGCCATTTCTGCAATGGCTTGGATGATGTGAGAGACTGTGATCTCCTGCACTACCTTGGCTTGTGAAACCGGTGGCTTGGTCTGTGCTCTGACTTCTCGGTCAGAGTCGTCCAAGCTACCATTGTGTTCTTGTGATGAAACCGATGTGAGTGTTGTCACCTTGTGTCTGCATGTGTTGTGATATGAATTATACTTGGTTTGCTCATATGTTGCCGTGTCAATATTGCTTCTGTTGCTGGGATGGGTTTGGTGCAAATTCTGGTTTGGGCACTGGAATTCACATGAAATTTGCTTGGAAACACATAATTTCTCAACAAATGCTTAGCACTACTACCAAACATCATCCACACGATACCTGCTTCGGCCCGGTCCACGCTAAATCTGCTACTGGAACAATGGGCCCAAAGTGTGAGGCCTATATTGACTCGGCCCAACTCCGCCGGTCCGTGCAGCCCAGGGTGTCGTCGTAATACATCATCATGAAATTAATAAAAAAAAGTATAGCCTTCGATCCCCATCCGCTCCAGAGCCCCCTAGTCTTCTTCCTCCAGCGGCGGCGGCGGCGGCGGCGGCCACCATGGACAAGAGCATGCTCGGAGACCTGGACGGCCTCCCGGAGGAGGACAAGATGCGCATGGCCGCCATGGTCGACCAGCTTCAGATCCGTGACAGGTTCGTTCGGACCATACGTTTGCCTCCCTGACAATAACGCTTGTTGCGCCGCCTAGTCCCTGCTGAAATCCGCATCCTGATGTAGCGTGTTAGTATACGTTTTTGGTTGATTTTTTTCTTCTCGAACTGCCTGCGTGGGTGTGTTCCGCGTGGCTTAGCTGTAATCTTGCAGGCGCTCACGGCTATTTCTGTAATGATCTGGGTGCGCATGCGGGATGCGGAACAGCGGAAGCTTGATTTAGCGAAAGACCTTGAAACATTGATCGCTACGGCCCTCGTGCTGTTAAGCTTTTAGAAAATATTTACGTATGCTTGGGTGTGGTTATGCTGTGGTTGGATTGAAACTGTTGCGCTTGTCTAGATGCCTACTAGATTTATGTGATGCTGCAGCTTTCACGATTCAAATAAGTGGGGATTGATGTTAGACATTTTTGCGAGGCGGCAGTTGTCTGATTGCTGGATTAGCTGAAAGATACGCTTGTGACTAATAAACATATTGCTATTACTATGTACACTGATTTAGCTGATTATGCGAGGCTAATTGTATGAAAGAAAATCTTCTGGAGGCTAAGCATTTCCCTTCTAGTATATTGATGAAGTGAAAAATATAACATTGAGCAGCTCAGCTCTAATGGCAACCAAACATGTTGAGAACTGATGTTTTAAGCCTTTTCACAATCCTTTTCGTGATTTGTGATGGTGGATATGTGTGTTGATGCTGAGTTTTTTTAAGAATCTATTATGTGCTCTTTTCTGTGGCATTGGATGTTAGTCAGCAGTTCTAGCTATAGCCATTGTGGTTGTCCTGAGCCCACAACAATTGATGTATTTGTAGTTTCATATGAAGTCATTTGGTCGATGGAGAATGTGGTCAATTTATTTGTGATGGTAAAACTTAAAGAGTATGTTTATCCTTTGTATGAGTTCAAGCTGTTGCTGCTGCATTTGAGTTGCTCATTGAGTGGTTTAGGCCCTTAACTGTGCAGACAGAGGTAGCTTTGTGTGAATTCAGATGTTGGAGCTGGAAATGCATTATCGCCTTGGCCTTTTATTATTATCTATCAGAATTCAGAGAATCAATGCTTAAGGATAGTGTCTAAAATTGTCATCAGTTCATGTAGACTTGGTGAAGAAATTCATCGAGCTATAAACCATCTTGGTGACCCTTTTAAGCTGCTAAAGTGAGGTTATTAGGATCGTTCAAAGGTGCTGAGAGTGAATGAATAAATCCATTGGTAGTAGCTTTTACAGAAAGTTCTCATGAAAAAACTTTATTTTTGCATTTTACTGCTAATTGGCTCTTTGATACATTTGAAAATTTCAATTTTGTAATTGAAGGATGCTAACAAGTTTGCTTTTACCACGTTGCAGTTTAAGGATGTACAATTCCCTGGTAGAGAGATGCTTCACAGACTGTGTTGACACCTTCCGCCGGAAGAGCCTGGACAAGCAAGAGGAGTCCTGTGTCCGCCGCTGCGCTGAGAAGTTCCTGAAGCACTCCATGAGGGTCGGCATGAGATTTGCTGAGCTGAACCAGGGCGTTGCCACACCTGACTAACTGAGATAGGCTTTGTTCCCCTACCAAGTTTCACCTTGGGAATCTTTCTCAGCGTCAATTTGTAACCCGTAAGATTTCAAGACTTCTTGAGATGGGAATGACTGCACCTTGTAAACCATCTGCTGAGTATCAAACTGAATAAACATGCTACTTATTGTCTTCAAGGTTACGTCACATATAGTTTTGTTGATTACATATCCTCTGATGGCTGGAGAAGATTAGATTACGATTTTGTTTTTATTACTTAAATGTGATCTTTGGTCCCAAAGTTCAATTTATTGTTGCAATACTTTTATTCTATGGAGCATAGACAACATGGTATACTATCTGAAAAGTTGCTTTGCTCTTTTGAAGTATCTGCTTTGACAGCACAGAATGTTGGAGTTGGACCATGCAAATGAGCTGATCATGATATGAATGAGCGGATGCTTCATGATGTTCTTGACAATAACAGCAACATGCTACCGGTAGGCACCACTGATGGTGCGGATCAAGCTGCCCATCGTCTTGCCATTGGAGGTTTGCAATGGTAATTGGTTTGGCGTCACGTTGCCCTTCTGCATCACAAGGCTTGCGCTTGGCCATCACCAGCGGTGCTCACCAAGTTGGCGTGTTGGCTTCTTTCATGAGGGCCAGGCGGTAGCATGGTGCCAATGGTGAAGCTCCAGCTCCAGGACAGCTTTGGGGCTTCAGAGCGTGTCGGTGCTGTACCTTGGTGAAGCTGCTTGTTCTAATGCGATTTGGAGCATTTACGAGTAGTACTAACAAATGGCAGCATCATTATGTCGGTACTTGGTGGTCAGTACTGGTGTTGGCATCAAGATTGGGGCATGATGCCTTTGCATCGTGGCACTTCTGGCCAGTGTCCTTTTGAGCTTGATTCACTGTGCTCTCTGTACTTGGCACCAAGATTCACAGGTTGGCATGGACTCATGGCCATGGGAACAATTGGGAGAATTTCTTGTGGTGCTGCATCTATTCCAAAGCAATGTGTGGTCCTCCAGAGTCTGGCCTCTCTCAGTTTTCTGTGTATTTGTTTTCTTCCAGTTTTCATCTGGACCATGGATGCCTGATCTGATTGCAGATCATGTTAAGTCACTTCTATTCAGTGCACTCATTGTGCAACATGGAAGATCTGGAACAGATCAGGCTATTTATCTTAACATTCTCACTAGAATCTCGTCGCTGTAAAGTGCAGCTCGTATCGAATCAGTTGTGGTCTTGTGGAGTCCATTGCAGTTCAGTTCAGTACTTCAGTGTTGATGCTGGTGCTCTTCAAGGTCATACATTTGCCAAGTTCTTTTTTATGATGACTGAACCACAGTGGGAGAAGCAAGGGTATATAACAAATTTACCAAATATATATACGACACATCGAAGCATGTAAACTATGGATATTTCATTATCTTATAGATGACGAAACATACAGCTAAAGATCAAATTCTCGTTTCCAACCTGGAATTGAAATGCTAAATTCGAATGGGTTCCTTATTATCAGGAAGCTAGGAGCCTCGGACTGAAAATTTCCATGGAGTATTCTAATGCCACAAAACAAATCCACACTAGAGAATTCAGGAATCGCACAACATCGATCTCAATCCACAAACAAAAGGTCACATTCAGAAACCAATGCACAAACACAGCGGTGAAAAAGAAAGGACAAAAAGATTCTATTCACAGTTCATCACGGGCCGCCGCCGCATGTATCAACGCACGACGCCCATCTGCGCGGCGGCGGCGGCGACATCAATGCTCTTCTGGCCCGGGAGCGCGAGCATGGCGGTGTGGTCGAGGAAGTCCTTGAGCCTGGCCACGGCCTCGACGACGGCCCTGAGCTCGTCGGCGCGCGCGAACCCGCGCGCGCCGGCCATCCGGACGGCGTACACGTAGAGGGTGACGCACCCTTTCCGAAACTTGAACCGCGCCATCTCCGGCGCGCCGGGGGCCGCGCGGATGAGGCGCCTCCCGACGTCGCCGAGCGGGACGACGTGCGGCCACGCGGCGTCGGCCGCGGCCTTCATGGTGGCGGACTCGAAGACGAACACGGCGGCCTTGGAGTTCTTGGTCCCGAGCCCGAGCGTGAGCGTGTGCCACGCGTGGTGCGCCAGGATGGCGAAGTTGGTCGGGATGTACGCCGTCGTCGTCGGCGCGAACGCCAGCGGGTCGCCGCCGCCCGTCGCGCGGAGGAGGTGCGGGAGCTCCAGCGGCGCGGCGCGGCGCACGGTCAGCGCGCGCGTGACGATCTGCGCGCCGAAGCGCAGGCCCTTGACGTCCGCGCAAGGCATGAAGTGCGCGTCCAGGGACCCCGCCGCCGCGCCGGCCTTGTTGGCCTTCTTGCTGGACGCCGCGTCGTGGCTGCCCTTGGACTTGGACCTGGACTTGCTCTTCGACGCCTTGGGCTCCGTCATTGTCGACGGTGGCTGGCAACGTGCTGGTTGTTGGTCGCTGTGCTATGCGTGCTGGTCTCTGGCCTCTGGCTGCAGAGGAAGAGTTGAGCTTGGAATTATCAAGAAGAGGGAGATGGAGGGAACAGGGGAGCTGGAAGGAGGTGGGGTTGGTCAGAGCAGTTAAGAGAGCGCGCGCGCACCCAAGATTTCTCCGAGTAGTATTTTTTTTTCCTTATTCCCCTAGTATTTTTTATGTTTTGTGTTGGAATTCCTATGGTTTACTAATTTATGTAAAATTTCTCTATTTTAAATAGAGACTTATTAGATTTAGTCCCTTTAGATCGTACAAATTTTACAGAAATTTCATATGAATTTTCTATAAATTATTTTTATTTCACATAAAAATGTAAGAATTAGAAAAAAGTTTGGAACCTTAAGCTTTATTTGGAACGTAAAAATTTTATAGAAATCGGATCAATTTGATTAAAAAATTATAGAAAACATGAATATTTCAATGTTTCAGAGCTATATGTTTTTATTTGTGTTGTCTCGATCACCCTCTTTTCAGGTCCAGGGAAGAAATCCCAATTGAGTGTGCAGGGGAAAATGTTTCTGAAGATTCCAACTGCACTGCAGATTTCCCTTTCCTCTTCCATTTTGTTTCTGAAGAATCTCTGAACCTGTTTACACAGACACCATCATGTACTCCTACTACTTCTACATGAAATGCAACTTGCCGTCTATATTCTGAAACTACTCCCACACTGCTACCTACAGGCAATAAAAATTCTTCCAACAATAAAAATCACTCCTGCTGCAGATCAGTGTCCATGTCCTGCCCTGCTAGCCCGCAACAAACCACAGAGCGAACACACAACCTTTACCTGCACCCAGATCTGGGGCATGCAGATTGAGGCAATAACAAATCCCATCCCGTGGCTGGCGTCGCGTTAATCAGTGCGGTTTCATGTGCGCTCGGCACTGTTCCATGTGCCGCTGCCTAGCTTCCGCGTCGCCGTCGTGGCCTTCGTCCTCATGTGATCCCAAATTCCCCATAATGCCTTGCTCCCCTGTAATAGTTTGCAACAGGCTAGCAGCTTACTGCTGCATCACTGCTGGAGCTTATGCTGGAGATGATTGCAGATCGTACCCATCGCATTGCGGCGAAGGATTTTAAGCTCTCATGGCTCTCTTTTGGAACGTAGGAATTTCAAAGGAAAAGCACAGAAAATAGAAAGTTTTACTTTGTTCCAAAGGAGACTTTAATGTAAGTAGTATTTTCATATATATATTATACTAAAATTTCACAAAAATCAGTTTAATTTATAAGAAAAATATATCAAACAGATGCAAAGAATGACTTTGTTTGTAGGTCAGTAGCCCAGTTCTCGCCGGAAGAAGAAATTCAGGAGAACGCTGCAAAAAAGAGGGGGGGGGGGGGCGGTGGGGCGATGAAGTGAAAGGCCTTTTGCAGGAGCGGTGTCTAGGCTCCCTTTGGTTGGCCAGCTTTTGGGCTTTTGCTTTTGTAAAAGTCAAAAGCCCAACCAAAGAGGTCAGCTGTGACAAAAGTGCTTTCGAGAAAGCAGCTTTCTTCTAGTTCAAAATCAAAAGTAGGTTTGAACTTGCTTTTGCCAGCTGTAGATGCTGATTTATATATATTATAATTATAATTATACATAATTATATATTACTACAGTTACAATTATGTAATATAATTATAATTGTATCATAATAATATAATTATAATTAT
>BCLH01003202.1:20492-32805 GCA_001602315.1 Zoysia pacifica
ATTATAGTTATGTAATATAACTATAATTATATTATAATTATATAGTTATAATCTATATTGTATATTATATTATATTTATAATATATATAATACTATATATGTTATAATTATATATTATTATAGTTATGTAATATAATTATAATTATATAATAATTATAAACTATAATATATATTATATATATTATACTTATATATATTTATCTTACAGTTTCACAACTTCACAGCTGTTTTAAACCAAACGGCTTTTAGCTTTCTCACAGCTCATATTTTACAGCAGCTTTTTCACAGCTCACAGCTCACAGCTGCTTTTTCACAGCTCACAGCTCAACCAAACACACGCTAAGTGGCCTCGGTGGTTCAAGTGCAGCACTTGCCCTGCTTCAGAGGACCGTCCTTTTTTGTTATAGAGAACTCGCCCTGCTTCAGAGGGCAGAGGGCATGCTGCGCCGTGTTGTAAGGCAAACGTCTGATGAAGTAAGTCTTACTACTACTCCCGCCATGAGGTCTGCTGCTAGGAGTACCAAGCTAGCGGGCCCAAACTCGGTTTCGTCTTGTTCGTGGCATGTCAATGTCGGAGCGGCGCACGCGCGCCGCTCGAATGGGACGCCCACTATGATCGGTATATGTAATCAAGCGTTTTATGTTCCTAATCAACCCCTTTCCTTGCGTATAAGAAGCGGCCGGGCAGCGCGAGTGGCGGCAGAACCAGTCGGACCATGCCGGTGCGCGCGAGAATGCCGGCCACCTAGCCACTAGCCCTCCTTTTCCTTGGTGCCCTTCTCCTCGCTGCGTTCGCGAGCAGTCCGGTTGCCGGCGACAGTGACGGCTTCGGCAGGATGGTCGTCGTCCGCGCCGCTGGCAGGGCGACTGCTGCACCGGCTGCAGGTGATGGTGACGGGGACGGCGACGCCGACCGCCGCGTGACGGCGCGGCTGCGGCGCCTGGAGGACGAGGTCGCGCCGGAGTTCCCAGCGGCCGGCCTGCTCGGCGGCAGCCTCAATTACGACAACAAGAACAGCCAGGTGTGTCTGCCCCAAGGCTGCGCTGCTAAAGGAAACCGCTACACCCCTCCGCCGCGGTCGTGCGAGAGCTTATACAGGTCCTGCAGCAAATAGCCACCTTAAAGTGATGGCCGCCGCCGCGCCATTGCCATCCCATCGAAGGGGATGATCGACGGCGACTCATTCCGTCCCTGTCAGCGTACGTCAGTGCCTTTTGTGGTCGCACGGATAAACCAGGACGACCGTTTGGCATCACTTTTTCTAACTGAATTATGCTTACAGTTTGTGTACTTGTTGTTGAGATGCAATAAAAATATTGTTTATATAAATTATTTTTCACTTAAATCAAATATAATATATGTTTTTAAAATTTTTCGAGATTATATTTGTTGTAGTTGCTGACGTGAGCCGTGCCAAACGGCCGGTCTCACTCCAACAACACATGCAAGCATGTCCTTTCGGACCTCATCAAACGTTGTCCTATTGTTTCGTTAAGTGTATATAATCTGCTATGAATGTGCAAGCAGTGCCAAATGAGAGCCACATAAAAAAAAACTACAACAGGTGTAGCTACACCTTTTCCCATCGAGAAGAAAACAAGCTTTTTTTCCCCTGGTTGTTTCACGGGTTCGCATGCGCGCCGCTCAAATTAGACGAGACTCCAACTGTGCGTTCGCTTCTGCTTAAAATGGCTTATTTAGGTCTGTTTGTTTAAGCTTTTACTTTTATATTTTAAAAAAAACTGACTAGTGACTATTTAAAAAAACTGGTAGATTAAATTTGAATATTAACTTTTATAATATATTTTTAACTTTTCAGCACATAAAAAAAACAGTTCAAAATTTGTTTTTCAGCTTTTTTTATTTCATCAAAAACTTGTTTTTCAGTCTTTTAAAAACAAGTTTTTAAAAATCCCGTTTATTTCTGCAAGTTGAAACACAGTGATTTTAAATAGGAAAAGCCGCAGCCGCAGCCGCAGCCGTAGCCGTTTTAAGCAGAAACGAACACGCTCATATATGGTCTCAAATGATTGCACCAGGGTGGGCAATCGAGTGGCCTCCGTGGACCGGGACGAGGGATTTGAGGGTCGATAGATTCAGAAGCTCCAGGGAACGAGCCGCCTCGATCCATGAAACTCGCCGTCGGTTGCCTATCGTCGACTCCCTCGGCGCCATCGCCGCTTGTCTACGCGGTGCAGCGCTGGTCACCTCCAGGCTCCAGCCGGATGCACAACATTCCGTCGCTTGTCCTCCAGTTCGCCACCGCTCGTCCGACGCAGAGCTAACTGCCGCCGCCGCGTCCGGCACAGAACCAGCCGCCGCCGTTCAGAACAACTCGAGGGACTTGCGTACGACAGCGCCACGACTCGTACCTTCACAGCCAATTAACCCGAAACTGATTACATCCTCCACCCTCAGGCCTCAGAATTTGCCTGTCGCCGCACCAGCTCTTCGAGTTCCTCTAGATCGATCTGACGAGAAGACGAAGACCACAGCGCCCTCAGGTTCTCTTGCACGATGCCCAGGTCCTGCCGTGCTGAAGTTCGTCGACCACTTGGGTCGATCCATGAGACCCACGGGATCATGTGCACAAGAAGATCTATGTGCCGCTGTCTAGCTTGCGCATCGCCGTGATCCCCAAAATGCGTTGCTCCCTGTAATAGTTTGCAACAGGCTACCAGCTTACGTACTTCATTACGGCTTAGAGCTTATGCTGGAGATGATTGCGGATCATAAACATCGCGTTGCGGTGAAGGATTTTAAGGCTCCTTTCGAACAGAGGATTTCAAAGGTATTTTACTAGAACTTCACAACAATCAATTCAATTTCTCAGTAGAAGTATAGGGGACGAAAAATTCATCCAAAGGATGCCTTAAGCAGTTCGATGTTTCGTTCTCGCCGGCAGAAGTTTTTTTTTTTTTTTGGAAAGGAATGCCGAAGAAATTCAGCACAATCCTGTAGTGCTTGGCAACATAAACACGGGAGATGGTGTGAAGTGAAAGCCTTTTGCACTAGCAGTTTGTAGTGGCCTTGGTGGTTCAAGTGCAACACTTGCCTTGCTTCAGAGGACCATCCTTTTGTTATACTTGCCCTGCTTCAGAGTGCATGCGGCACCGTGGCGTCAGGCTGACGTCTGATGAACTCTGCCCACCCTGCTTCTCCCGCCACCCATGAGGCGTGCACGCGTGCCGCTCGAGTGGGACGCCCACTATGTCTGGTCTATGCAATCAGTCGTTTTACATTCATAACTAATCCCATTCCTTGTGTGCATATAAGAACCGGCCGGCCGGGCAGCACGATCGGCGGCCGCCAGGCGCCAGACCAGTCGGACCACGCGAGAATGCCGGCCACCTCGCCACTAGCCCTCCTTTTCCTTACCGCACTTCTCCTCGCTGCGTGCGCGAGCAGCCCGGTTGCCGCCGACGGCCTCGGCAGGATGGTCGTCGTCCGCGCCGCCGGCTGGACGACTGCTGATGGTGGTGGCGGCGACGCGGACCGCCGCGTGACGGCGCGGCTAAGGCGCCTGGAGGACGAGGTCGCGCCGGAGTTCCCGGTGGCCGGCCTGCGCGGCGTCGATATCGATTACCGCGCCCTCTGCCCACGCTGTACACAGTGCACGCGCGACTGCGGTGGGAAGGGGCGAGGTGACTCCTACACCCAGCCGAGGGGGTGCACGTACCAGAACCAGTGCCGCCACTGATAGGTGACCGGCCCGGTCGGCTGGTGCCGAGCAGAGAGTTCATGACAAATGGCAATCTTGTTCCTGGGTGCGTTCTCGCTCGGTCTATGCGTGTGTCGCGTGCCTGTGTTCGGGGACTTGACGACTTGTTCACGTTTGCGAGTGGAGGGAGTCCAGTGCATTATAATAGGAGTGGATTGTGTTTGATTCCCTCGCCAATTCAAACACTGTTAAATTTGTAGTTTAAAATAAACTCTTCGTCACAAAAAAAAGAGTGAGTTGTATTCCTTTTATTCGCTGTGTACGCGAGTAGTCCGGTTGGTCTGGTCATCGTCCGCGCCGCCGGCAGGACGACGGCGGCGTGGCTGCGGCGCCTACGGGACGAGGTTGCGCCGGAGTTCCCAGCGGCCGGCCTGCACGACGACAACCTTTCGACGCCAGCTCCCTCGACAACAACAGCGAAGTGTACCTGCTCCAGGAAACCGCTAGACCCCTCTGAAGCGGCCGTGCTTGAGCCTATACACACGTGCCGCCAATCGCCACCGAAAGTGATGGCCGCCGTCGCCGCCGCGCCATTGCCATCCCCTCCATGGGGATGATCGACGACGTCTCGTTCCGTCCCTGTCAGCATACAACCTTTCGGATCCACAGCGTACGTGTCTCGAGTCTAGCAATGAATGTACAAGCGGCGCAAAATGAGAGCCACATCACAAAACAGTTCAAGATGTTTTAAACTAAAGCAAATGTAGCTGCTACTAGCTATGAAGGTTAACAAAACCAAAAAAATGGGTCCAGTTTTCAGAGTTTCCAGTAAAACCGATATGTTTCGATTTAAAAATTAAATAAAAATTCAAACCAATCAAACCGGAAGAAAATTGGTCGGTAAACCGATCAAATCAATTTGGTTTCTAATTTTTTTTAAAAAATCAAAACAAAAAAAAATCAGTTGATAAAAAAAAACAACGTACTCCGAAATTTGATTTTTCGCATTTATCTAGTTTTTATGGTTTACTGTAGATGACTTTTCCGTTTCCAGGAAAACGGTGACACCGGCTCCCGCGGCTTGCTCGGCGGCTACGTACACCTTCTTCCAAGCTAGGAGTATGGTTTTGCCCTTACTTGATTGTTGTTCCATGGGATCCCCATCGTGTTAATTTCTCCAAGCTCACTGTCAACTTAGAAACAGCACGACGGCCATACCTTTGTAAACGCATACATGGGCCCCAGTGATGGCCAATCAAGAAAAGGCCCTTCAGCCCCGTCGCGACGTCGCCCTATCAGTAGTTCAGTACTACTACCAGCTAACGGCCCAACGCCATTTGCTGCGTCTTGTTCCTCCACTTGCCGCGCCGCGTCTGGTAGTCCGGTCCGGCGTCGCTATCACAAACGCTGGTCCGTGACTCCGTGCTAGCTCGTATATGAACAGAACCAGCTAGCTAGTATTAGCTACCCAGCTCAGAGCGAGAGCCGGCCAACCCAAGCAGATCGGGCCAGACGCATACAGCAATGTCAGCCACCTCGCCCCGCGCCCTCTTCCTCCTCCTCGGCAGCGCCCTTCTCCTCGCTGCGTCCGCGCGCAGTCCGGTGGCCGCCGCCGGCGACAGCTTCGTCCACGCGGGCGGCAGGTCTGCAGGGGGTGCCGGCGAGACGGCGATGTGGCAGCAGCGGCTCCGGCGCCTGGAGGACGATGTGGCGCCGGAGTTCCCGTCGGCCGCCGTCGGCGCCCCGCCGCCAGGGATCGGGTACGGCTCCGTAAACGCCAACAAGCAAGTGTGCGTAAAAAGCACCAGCTGCGCTGCCCAGTGTCATGGATGCTCCTACACCCGGCCGTGCACGTACGGAGTTCTGTGCCGCCAGCAAGGTTAGGACTGACCGGCACCATGAGAGCGAAGAGGCCGTCATCGGTGCAGTCCGACGTGACGACCGGTGATCTACGGCCATGCATGTTCCCGGCCATCCTCCGTCTCATATCGTGTAGTCCTGCTTGTCGTATTTTTCTTCTTTCATGAAGATCGTGATCGAGTCAAGTTGTACCAAAATGAAGTTTCCGTTTCTACTGTCGATACTGGAATGTATTTCCAGCATATATACGTTGTGAAATGATGATCCCGTTATATAGAGTATGTCTATTATTACCACGTTGTTGTAACTGTTCTATACCAATTAAATATAAAAAGTGTTATATACAAATTTGAGTGATACATTTTGGTCTGATCAGTGTACCGACATCATCCATACCGACATGGTTCCCTGTGGGCTGTGTCATTGCCCATAGGACCCCGACGCTCGATTGCGCGTTTAGTGAAGCTGAGTTCTGATGATCCATGAGAAAAATGGCCACAAGGATTTCATCCAGAAACTGAAGATATTGACAGCACCTGCTGCAAACTTGCTAGCTACAACGGCAGAGTCAACGATGCGCTGTACATGGAGACGAGAGAAAACGGAGGCAGGGATGCTATTTTCCTTCTTTCTTAATCACTCCAAAATGGTCCAAAACGACAATAAAAAAAACGGAGAGAGTAAAAAAAAATCAAAGTGGCCAGATTCTTCTCTGAATCCTATGTACCGGGTGTCCTTAGTTGCCTAAACCCTACCGCAACCTAAGTTCACAGTGGCAACAATAAGTATATTGAACATGGGAGGTGTTTGGTTGGAAAACGAAGTCGCAAACACAATGGGAATGAAAAAACAGTGGTAACGTAAATGATTTAGGCCTCGTTTGCGATGCAGAGAGATCGTAGGAATTTTTGTAGGAACGGTTTTCACAGGAAAGGAATCGATATAGAAGTTTGGAACAAGGAAGTGGCGCTTCCTTTCCGGACGAAAGGGAAGAAGATATGGCTATTTCACAGGAACTAAAAAATCCAATCCGATCTCAGAAATCGTTGGCTCGCTCGCACGTCGTCGATAGGAAGAGCTAAGTTTCCTTTATTTCTGTTTCTGTATTTCAAACACTTTAATTTTTTTATTTCTCTGTTTCGTATTTATGTGATTTTTTCACTTTTTCAATTTCTATGTTTCAATTTTTATGTTTTTCTCATTCCTGCAATTTTTTTCCCTCCTATATCCCAAACGGGGGCCTTAAGCTAATACCATTTGTTTGGTTCACCCCAGTAACGGTTTGTGCGACAAATTGAATCCGCCGCCACTAACTGACCTCCGGCTTCCTCGATGCCCCCAGCGCACCATCCGAAAACCTGACAACGGCTAGGACGGCCGTCGTCGAGCCTGCGTGCTAAATGACGCTCACAGGTGCGGCCGCCCTGTAGCCGAGGAACGAGGCGGCCTCCGTGTCTTCGCCGGCGGCTAGGACAATGGCAACAGGGCCCCTCGCATCTGATTCCATTCACGCATGGTCGCGTCACGAGGCTTCAAGACGAAGCATCGCTTCGCGTTGATTCCCTGTCGATAGCCGTCGAAGCAGTCCTCGCGGAGGACGACGCTTCAAGATCCCCGTCGAAGCACTGCTCGTGGAGGCTAGAGAAGAGAGATCCAACCAGGAGGCACATCTTGACGACGTGGTCGAGCTGGGCTCCAGCGAGCCGCGGTCGCTGACGATGCCGGCGGGGTGGTTGGGCCGATTTTTGTTGCTTACGGGGCGCACGTTCGACGGGGCGCGTGCGCCACGGGGGCCTGCAGGTTTGGCGAGGTGGAGTGCCACGGCGCCGCGGCAGCACCACCGGCCGCTCTGGTGGAGTCGGCCATCGGCATGTGGGGTCTTATCTGGCGTGAATAAGACGAGAAGAGAAGACGAGATGTCGATAACAGTTTTGATTACGCTCGGTTTGCTGCGGAATGAAACTTCTATAATGCCAGATCGAAATACATGAAATGAGATTACAGCCTAGTCACAAACAAATATAATTTAAGCGTAATGAGATTACAACGTAATCAGATGACTTGAACCAAACAGCATCATGGTGTGGTGTGAAAGCCTTTTGCATAAGTGGCATGGGTGGTTCAAGTGCCGCACTTAGGGTGTGCCCTGTGCCATCAGGCAATCATCAACCGATCCATTCCGCGTGTATATTTAAGCGAGAAATGCTGCATATACGTACTAATGTTACGAACTGTCTACGAACGAAGCATTGCTCCTCCTGCTGGCCCCACCAACTCCCTAGCTGACGTGGACATTTTCTACTCTAAGTGCATAAGAAGTTCGTATGTACGTAGATGTAGCAACTCTCTATTTAAGCACTGAACGGGCTGCAAACAGCCACAACACCGGCACCGAACGGACGACACGAGCGCAGAACGATGGCGGGTGACTCGACCGTCTCCCTCCTCCTCCTCGGTGTCCTTCTCCTGGCTGCGTCGTCCAGGAGCCCGGTGGTCGCCGGCGACAGCTTCGGCGGTGGCGGCAGGATGGTCGTCGTCGCCCGCGCCGCTGGAAAGACCGCAGGCGCCGGGCGCGCCGTCGACAGCCGCGTGACGGCATGGCTGCGGCACCTGGAGGACGAGGTCGCGCCGGAGTTCCCGACGGCCGCTGCCGGCGGCCTTCTGGCGGGCGGCGAAGGGATCGGCTACGGCCCGTTAGACTGACGCCTTCCATTGTGCGTAAGGTACTGCGTTCCTGATTGTAAAGGATGCCCCTACACCCGGCCGTGCACGTACGGAACTATGTGCCGCCATGATGGTTAGAACTGACTGGCACGGTACTAGTACTAAGAGCGAAGAGCCCGTCGCCGGTGCAGTCCGACGTGACGGTGATGTTGTCGATGTGCCCTCGCAAGCTCTTTTCTACGGTTATGTTCCTGGCCACCTCCGTCTTTTATCTTACTGTGGATACGGGAACGTATTTCCAGCATATATACGATCTGAAATGATGATTCCGTTGTCTATTTTTACCACGTTGTTGTAGCTGTTATAGTACCAATTAAATAAAAAGCGCTCTTCCAATTTGAGTGATGCATTTTGAGATTTGTTACGGTGCTTGGACTTAATAATAATTATTTATTTGATTAGATTTACTAATTTAATGAACATCGTGAAAACCGCTGCAAATACCAAAAAAAAAAATTGTGCGAAGGTTGGCCGAAATGCTACAGTTTACTGGAGTACTCAGTTTTCTTGGTTTACCAAGTGGTTTTAAACTTTCAAAAATTAAAACCTACCAATTTCACATGCTTACTCTAAGTTTTACCAGGTTCTCGACCAGTTTTACTAATTTTCAAATTATTTCCAAAAATTTTTAAATAAAGAAAAAACAACATACCGATCAGTTTCACTAAATACCGCGAAAACATAATGGTTTTCGTCAGTATTGTAAGCCATGTCTGACACTCGAGCGTTTAGTGAAGCCAAAGTTTAGTGATCCGCCGTGAGAAAATTGGCTGAAGATCTGGTCCAAGGACTGAAGATATGTCTGCACTGTGTTATGATCTCGATATATGGTCACCAAGTAGCACAAAGTTGAAAGATGAGAGGAACACCGGCTCTCTTCAGCATAGTTGATGGTCCCCTGTGTGCGGCAAAGACGCTCCACCCGACGCCCGAGATCATGCTCGCGCGTGGTAAGCTAAAGTTTGACGATCTTTCAGCAGTTTGGCCACTTGTTAGGAGGTCTTGGTCCTTGGTCTGGTCCAAGAAGTGCTCCCGTCTTTAGAGTGTTATCGCTAGGATAAGAATTTTAAGTTAAAAGGAAACAAATTTGTTATTGCTAGCGACAACAATTAAATAAGAATAGAGGGAGTAGAATATTTGGCATCAAATGTAGTAACATGGTTACATGAACCACTGGTCGAGGAGAAACTTAACGCCAACTTTTGGTCTGGCCTTAGCCAGTGCCGGCTCTGTTGTTTGAGAGGCACTAGGGCGAACCCAAAATATGAGCCTTTAGAATGAGTAAAAGAATATGTACGAGTAGTTTTTAGTTAGCATTTTCAAGATCCATCATATGATTTTGTTTGAAAAAATAGTCATTATTCTATAGAGAAAAAACTTTTAACAAATTTTCTAACTCTCATCGCTAAGCAATAAAATTGTTAAGGAGAAATGAAAACACAATATGAACTATCAAAAAAAATCCAAACATGCTTGTTTGAGCAATGTTAGGTCACTAAAATAATAAAAAGAATGTTGCTGTACCAGTATGTAACTTCACTAGAGAATTACTCACTCTATCCTATTTTATAAGTCATTTTAGGTCCGAACATTTTAAAATAAGAAGAGTATAAAAGGTAGATGCTGAAAATAAAGAGGAGAAAGATAAAGATGAGGAGTTATTATAAAAAAAGAAAGTTGTATCCGAAAGTGAGAATAAGTTATAATTTAAAAAAATTTGAGGAGGTCAGAGTGACTTATAATTTGAAACTAAGGGAATAGCATTTATGTAATAGTCTATAAAAAAGAAAAAAATAATATAAATTAATATCGTTATTGACTTTTAATTTCAAATTTGACTAATGTTTTATTTAAAAAATTAGTTCAGATATGTAAAATTTTAAGTTGTGTTTCAAATAACTCTAATGACAAATCAAGTTATAATAAAATATATTATATTTATAAAAAAATTAAATAAACCGAATTACCAAGATTGATGTTAGACGTTAACGAGTAGCTATTGAGCCTCAACGCCTCTAAAATGCCCACAACTAAGCCCATTTGGATGACATCGCCCCGACAAAAGCCTATCCAAGCCTCTTTTGTAACATGAATTTTTTTTTCATTTTTTGTATTTTTCCTATGTGGTCACTATGATTTTCTTGGGTTTCAAACGGTACTTAGCTTGGGTAGCCCACATTATACTGTGGGTTTGTTTGGAAGGCGTGGCTGCCGCAGCTCGCTTTACTGTAGTTAGGATTGTCTACAGTAAAAAATCAGCCGCGAACGGAGCCTCTCTTGATGAACAGAAATTTGACCCTTCAAGATTTCTTTCACGACTCGTGAGCAAGAACGGCGTTATCATACGCATGCTGAATGTCTTCAAAAACTAAATCATACTGCACTGTTACTATGTATAAGCACAATTATCTTTGGCATAATCATAAGCACAAGCTGGTAACTTGATCTGAAAACTGTTCTTAATTTCTCGTTTATTGAGTACTAGTGCGAAGAAGCTTAGCATGATCAAATCTGACGAGCTACGGGAACATACATTTCTGGATTCTGATCAACGGGAACAAGAAGAGTGAACCATAAACAGCTGTGAAAGTAGCAAAGCATCAAAACGAAACCAAACACATCCATGGCGTCGATCGTCGTCCACGAAGGCAAGAGAAGGGTCAACGGCGTGCGTAGGACGTCCGGCGATATCGGCGGAATCAGCGGCGGTCTGTTGTTCTTCTTCAGTTCATCTCGGCGGAGGACCAGGGGCGTGGCGGGTGGCAGCCGCCGACCTGCTCGAGGAACTTGGCGACGCGCGCGTGCTTGGCGGCCCACTGCTCGGCCATCTTCTCCTCCTTGGCCTGCGCGTCGCGCCGCAGCTCCGCCGCCTTCTCCCGGTACTCCCGCTCCACGCGCTCCGCGGCGGCGGCCTGCTCCACCCGCATGGCGCGCATCTTCGCCTCGAACTCGTCCCACATCTCGCGCCGCCGCATCTCGCGCTCCGCCTCCAGCTGCTGCTCCACGCGCTTGAGACGCCACGCCGCCTCGCGCCGGTGCGCCGCCCACGCGCGCTGCCCCTCCTCCAGCTCGCGGCAGCACTCCACGAGCTCAGCCAGAGCCTGGCCCTCCACCACTGCCATGCCCGGATTTGGCGGTGCCCCGCCAGGAAGGGCCTGCGGGCTCGCGAACCCGAACGCCTCCGCCGCGGCGCGGTCCGGCGGCATCCACGGCGCGCCGTGAGGGACTGCGGAAGGGGAAGGCGCCGCCACCGCGGCCGACGCGAGGCTAAGCGTCACGGACGGCGACGGTGGCTGCGTGATGGCCGCGGGTCCGGCGTTGGACGAGAGCCAGGGCGGCAGCCCGGGCGCGGCCATGAGCAGCGGCGCGGTCTGGCGCTCGTTGACGAGCTTCTCCGCGAAGTTCTCGAGCAGCCACTCGTAGCGTCCCCGCTCGTCGGGGCTGGGCTCCGGCGGCGGGCGGCGGCTGTCCCTGAGCTCCCGCTGCTGCTTCTCCTTGAACACCTCCCACCACTTGCCGAGCCGCTTGGCCGTGCGCCCGGGCACCTCCGCGGCGATTTTCTTCCACTTGTTGCCGTGCTTAGCCTGCAGCCGGATCACCAGGCGCTGCTCCTCCTCAGTGAGCGAGCCCTTCTTGATCCCCGGCCGGAGGTAGTTCTTCCACCGCTCAAGACACGACTTGGCGTCTCGGTCGAGGGCCACGTTCATGCGCTGCGACACCAGATGCCACTCGCGCGGGCCATACTGCCGGACGTAGGCGCGCAGGACGGCGTCTTCCTCAGGCCGCCAGCGCTGTCGCTCCTTCATCTGCACAGGCCATCGCCCATCCCTGAACACCACACCTCATAATGCGCTCTGCTTTCATGCAACATACATGGAAAAACAGGAAAGATTAAATCTTTAGCTCATTGTAAAGCTAGAACACAAATCAAAAGGGTGTAACACTTTTTGACAAAAATCAAATCTTTAGCTGAATTGAATGGACGGAACATATTCCTACATTGTAAATCATCAAGAAAAAAGACATCAAGCAACAATCAAGCATGGGCATCTACACTATAGTGGTAT
>BCLH01003203.1:0-23305 GCA_001602315.1 Zoysia pacifica
CATCGACCTCCAACAAGCACGGAGCAGACTAGAGTAAGGGCAGCAGTACCAATGGTGGTTTCTACACATAGTTTCTATAAATAATAAATTGTCATTTAGATCTAGTTTCTTTTAATAAGATAATTTTTATAGTAGTTTCTATGTAGAGAAAAAATTAATGATCCTTTGCATGTCTTAAAAAAAACTGTTTGATAACTGTTGCAAGTAATTTTGTTCCTTTCCAATTCACCATATGCAAAACAAAAAAAAAAATCGGCACAGTTGCCTCGGACCTACTCAACAATAAGATTATTTAACCCATTCCACATTTACAGAGACAAAACATGATGGCTTTAGCTACACATACAAAACTAAAATGACTCAATCAATGCATATTTGTGATCCGTTTCTTCGATCTGAAACATGATGATCTCATGAAATTTTTCTCTAACTGAAAACAAGAACACACCAAATACGTCCAGTCCAACAACATAACAGAAATAATAATACAGCAATCTTGTAAAACTGGTTCTGATCATATGCTAGATAACGGAAAAACAGAATTAGACAGTTCTAGATAACTTGAGCAATGCTAGACCTGAATCTGATGGTTCTGGTCATATATTTATAGACTCTATAAAACTGACACTATGATAGACTGCATTATATAATATGATCACATTCCATAAATGTTTCAGCTGAAAATTTTTATCACCATGTTCAGAGGCATACATACTCTCCGCAAGCTCCATCAGTTTGTCATCACTACAACCAATTCTGTATACTTTCGTGGTTCATCCAACAACCATGAACCTCGATGACAGGTTTCTTGACACGGTCCCAACAGATTTTTAGTTGATTTTTGTTTCTCTTACGGTTCCTTTCGGTGGTTTCATTGTACTCTTCAGTAACATCAGCTCAATATAAATCTAACTTCCTTTCATTTCCAACTACAGGATCCTTTGAGTTATGTATCCAAGCAGAGGCCTACAGTTAGATTAGGAAATAATTCAATGTTGAGAACCAAATTGAATATTTACTATAATGCATTCACAAAGTACAACCAAGCAGCTTACCAATCTAATATCTTCAGCTTTTGTCCAATTCAATCTCTTGTCAGTCCTAACCTCATCAAGATTTTCAGTCAAATCATCATCACAAGTATCTTCTGCATTGACATCATGGATAGAGGGGCTTGCTGTTGATGGAGTTTGTCCAGAAATTGGAGTGATTGGAGGCTCCTTACTAGTTGTACCAACAAAATGGAAATTTTCAGAACACTTATTTCCAGTAGCATGGTTTATGAATTGGTTTGACTGCAGCAAGTTTGTAAAGCCATATGGTAGATACATCCTAAAACAAATGAAAAAAAAAAGAGATGTGTCAATACAAATGAAGTGTATCAAATTAGATCATACTATGACACAATATGAAATCAGAACTGAATTATAACAGAAAAAATAAGCAATGATATCAGAATTTTAATTTAGTTTCCATACTAACAAATGGTAAACTACACCACTGTTTAAATAATATCAGATTACAGGACCATATCAAAATTTATTAGTAGGAAAACATGGAGATTACAGGATCACACCTTCCAATAGAAGATGAATCATGAATAGACCCTGTCCACCGCACAGGAAACCCGGTGGATTGCGCTCTCTTAACTTCTGCCGCGACGACGATCCTGTCGGTTCTTCTCGCGCGGACTCGTCGACGTCGAGTCGACGTATCGAACAGGCGCAGAGGAGGTCGACTCGTCTCACGTCTTGTGCACCGGCGACTCTCCCCTCCTCCGTCCCTTCCCGAAGCGAACGGGAATGATTACGGCTTTGGCCGTAGTACCGCACGTTGGTGTTCGAATCGCCGTCGTCTCCTCGGAAACGAGCGCGTGCCATCATTGCGCTGCTCTTTTCGTCTCTCCCCGTCTCGGCTTCCGCCAGCGAGCGAGCGAGCAAGCACGGAAGCGATGGGTTGGTGTCGCCTTCGTTCTCGGGTTCCAAGGGCACGTTTGAATCTCATATTTTAAGAATTTGGATAAAAAAATATCATAAAAATTTAAACATGTGATATTTTAAAAGATTATAAAATTCTATATAATTTAATAGATTTAAATATTATTTAAAATTCTATACCACAGTATATATCAATATTTTTATAATAATAAAATATCGTAATTTAAATAGTTGAAACTTTGAATTTATAGAATCCGAATTTTAAAATTTCTAATCCAAACAGCTGAGATTTTGAGTTCTTAAAATCCGGATTTTGAAATCTAAATTAAAAATCCGAATTGTGGGATTCAAAAGCTGCCCAACAAACACGGACCTCGCTAGCCAGCCAGCCTAGTCTAGCCTAGCGTAGCGTAGCGCAGGCCACCAAACCAGCATTTCCACTCCAGTCTCCCCTGGAGCAGAGGTGGGCATGGAGAACAGAGGCCCAACTTGCTTGCGATGTGGGTGTGCCTGAGTTCATCTCGCATTTTCGACGTCGCTGTACTCCCAGGTTAACATTACAAATAATTTTAGATAAAATTTGGGTTAAATATTGGAAATATAAATTACAAATAATTTTAAAATAATTAAATTTGAAAATATAAAAACTATATGGATAAGTTTTTGAATGTGAATACTAAAAGATTTGCTTTTTTTTCGATGGTTAAGTAGGAGTAGCTGCTGGTCATACGACAGTAAAATCAACTGCTTTTGGAATATATTTTTTTCCTATATTTTTTTCATAAAATTGAACTGCTTTCTGAAAAAAAATTGTAAAATTTCTAGAAAAATGTTATATTCCAAAGGAGGTTTGAACGTTTTGCAAGCACTCTGCGGCAGGCAGGACGACACGGCAGCCGGCAGGAGTCCCCGCGTCCTTGGTTTCTCGGTCCACTCACCTGCTTCCGTTTCTGCAGACGACACGCGCCGCAGAGAAATGTTCGTTCGGTCGCATGCTGCTACAGTCTCTACGGAACCGGACGGACGGAGACAGCGGTACGTCTCGGTGCAGGGGATCGCCGCCCAGCCCCGCAACGCGACGACATGACACATGACCCGTCGCCCGCCTCCCCGGCCGCCGGCCGGCGATGTGTCGTGCCCGTCGGTCGGTGACGGCCGCGTCTCGCGAGTACGAGTTGTCCTCGTACTCCCAGTTGGAGAGGAAAAAAAAAAAGCGCGAGCGTCGCGCACACGTCGTCTTCGCCGCCACGCTCCCGGGCGCGCTCCCACCGGCCCACGACACGCCATCGCAAGTTCGCAACGTGGGGGCGTGTGTGAACGGAGGCCGGACGCTGACGTGACTCTGAGTTGACGCGCGAGGGGAGTTGGCCGGCCGGACGGCGCGCGGCAACGGCGGCCGGTCGGGGCGGGCGCCGCCGCCGCTCGCGGCTCGATCCCGCGGTAATTGAGGGAACCGCCGCTGCCTCGATCGACGATCGGGGATCCAACAGTCCCGGCGTGGCGGCAACAGTGTTTGGGTACGCTGGTGTAGTACAAGGTCGTGGGTTCTCTCGCCTTTCTCTTTTTTTTTTCTCTCTCTCTACAGTAACAATCACCGTGACGTGGGCTGCAGATCGTGCGTGTCGACACTGCGGGACAGCGACACGGACAACTGGAAACGCCCGCGCTTCGTTAACACGCTGGCCACAGGAGGTGATGTCACTGGAGACGTCACGTTGATGGTATATTCTGCTAGCCGGTCGAGGAAGATCCAGCCGTCCAAAAGGCTGTGCCAGGTCGTTCGCAGCTCGGGGAGCCAACCGTTAATTAGGACCCGATCGACTACAGTATTTGGAGCAATTTGAACCACTTGAAATTCATAATTTTTCACATGAACCTGTTCAGGTGGCAGTAGTTTAGTACTCCAGCTCCTTTTGCAGGCGTTTGCCGACGATATGCTTTATTCGACTTTCAGTTGCTCGTGCGAGTTGTGAACTTTATTTTTTTAAAAAAAAAAATCTGAATAGTAGTGCTAGTGAACCTTTCATCGTCAACGTAAAGAGCCATTGATTTTCCATTTCGTTCCGCTCTGTATCCAGAGTTCCAGACTAGTAGAAGAAAGAAAACTAGAAAAGGATGGGCGCGTGCTAGTTTGACTTTGGAGTTTATTCCGCCACGCGGAAGTTGCCGGCGTGCAGAAAACACCCCCAAGCAACAGGAGAGGAGAGCATGGCCATTTAGCTGGCTGTCGTATCTTGGAGTGCTGTTTGTTCCTTTTCCACGCCTCGCAACCTGATTCTTTTCTCTAGAGGATTCGGTTCTGATTCTATGATAACATTTCAATAAAGTTTAGGCATGTTTGGGTGGTGTTGTTTTAAAAAACCACGGTATCGAGAAACTATGATTTCATAAGCTATAGCTATTAAATACCATAGTATTTAGAAACGGAAGTTTTTGCAGTTTTGAGATAACTTTTAACATGTTTTGGTACTTAAAGTACTCTCTCTGGTTTTTAAATTATTGACACCATTGATTTTTAATATCAACTTTGACTATTCGTCTTATTCAAAAAATTTATTCTAATATGTAAAATTATTAGCTGTGATTTAAATTTCATCAATGATAAAGTAAACAATAATATAATTTTACATATTTGAACAAAATTTTTAAATAAAACAAATAGTTAAAGTTGATATAACGGTGTCAATATTTTTAAAACTGAAAGAAGTATTTTATAGCATTCTCTTTTTTTAAACACAACGGGAGAGGGTGCTATTTAGCTCGGCAGCACATGGACTAGTTATTATCAAAACTATTTTGCTGGACAAATGTAACGGCCCTAGTTACTTGAATCATTCAAAGGCCTTTTTTGATATTAGAATCTTCTAACTCCTAAAATTATAGAATATTCTAACTCCACCTAAAGCTAAATAGTAAATCATAGCCAAAGATAATTTCACGTAACGTTATCCACATGCATATACGAATTATTAAGAATATTATAACCCACCTCCAGCAAAATAAGTAGACCTAGACATGCAGTACATTGTGCGTGCGTGCAAGAAAAGAAAGAGCCTACGCGCGAGCCAGAGAAGTAAGGCGCCTGCTAAACTCAGTTTAGAAAAAAGAACTCTAAGGTAGAGTTTTCAAAACTCCAAAAAAAACTGAGGTTTTGATGATATTGTGGTTTTTAAACTGTAGAATTTGTTGCATCCAAACACCTTTTTGATTACTAAAATTATGGTATTTTCTAAAACTATGGTATTTTTCAAAAATTTTAAAAATACTTTGTATCAAAGAGGCCTTACTCATTCCATTCGTGTGTACTTGTCTCCTGGAATTTGTTAGATTTATGGGCAATATCTTGCATTTGAATAGGAGGACCTGATGTATTTCGTAGGAGCGCTACAACCAAGTATATATATACACACACTTTCCAAGGTTGTCCTAAATGATGGTGATGTTCTCAACAAAACTAGTGCAACTGATGCTTGTCACGGAAACAAGCGTCACCAATCAGTGGGTCAGTATGGGACAGATCCATCTACTGCCCCATCTGTCAGAGGTTGCTTGTCAGTGTTAGTGCATCCTGTTGCGTGCTCAACGTGATTCCTCTTCCAGCATCCTCTCCATATGTCATTCTTTTGATATTCTCATTGCCAATTATGTCATCACCAAGAAACTAGACATGAAGACGTCTTGATAATTAATTCATTCTGATCACGGTAGTACAATTTTAATGGTGCCCTATAATTGTCCCGCGAAAGATTTGCTCTTATCCGGGCCCGCCGTCCTCGGCTCCCCAAACCCTCCAGGCGCCGGCCATCCACGGAAGAATCATTTCGTTCCGATGCAAAGATCCGCAGACCAACGCCTCGCCCTTTTGACCCGCCACCCGGCGGATCGATCGAACTATAGAAGATTTAGTCGGTGGATGCAGTTGCGAACCTTGGAATAACTAACACCGAATCGATTAAACAAAAGAAGGAATAAACAGGAGCAGTTCTGCTGGATGCCCCGCCCAGCGAAGGAATCTTTGCCTGAAATGGGCAAGCAAACGAACGATCCGGGTGAGTAAACAAACAAAACCAACAGTGGATCGGAATTCGGAAGAGCTGAACGCGGCATTACCAATTGCCATGCTGCCAACTCTATCAAAAAGTTTGTTTGTTTGTTTCGGTTTCTGGGTGAACGAACCAGCTTAAGGTCTACTTTTAAAACACGTGAATTTTTTCTATTCTCTGTTTTTATGTGAAATTTATCTACTTTTGTGAAATTTCTATATGACCTCTGTAAAATTCCTACATTCCAAACTAGTACGAAATGACGAAGCTAGCAATAATATTATAAAACAAGCAATTGCATTGCACCATCGGCATGGAGATTTTAGTACTAGACTAGCTGTACACTTGTACAACTAAGCTGTGATAGTCGGCGCAACATGCCTTTTGTAAATTGAGCACATGCTTGGCGCATGGGCTTTTCAAGCACTTATTCTGGCCTCGTGGATACGACGTGCTGATTATATTGGTACGTAATGGCTGATCATTTCGGTGGAGTTGCTGTCGTCAAGGCTACAACCTTTATTACAGCTGAGCGGCTCTTACTGTTGCCACTCCCACAGGAACATAGAAATATAGTTCGTTAACCTGAATAAGTGAATTAAGAAGTAATTCTATATCTAGAGTTCCATCCTTCAGTGTTACGAGACTAATAGAATAACTTTGGAAACCCAAAGGAACATCTTTTGAATTTCTAAAAATTAACCGTTAAAAAAACAAATTTAAATTACGAGAATAAACATTCCAAACTTAAAACTCGGAGTAACTTGGAGGCAACCTACTTGCAAGGTTTACAAAATGGATCGGTTTTTACGGTTTTCGGTGAAACCGGTTTCATCAGACGACCGGTTTTTATTTTAAAAATTTTAAAAAAATTGAAAATTTAAAAAATTCGGTAAAATCGAGGAGTAAACTGGTAAAACCGGTAGGTTTCAAATTTTGAAACTGAAATCGATAAAAACAAAGAAACCGATCGATAAATCAATGAAACCAGTTAGTTTATTGTAGGACTTCATTCAAATTTTGATTTTTTAATTTAGAGTGATTTTTGATCGGTTTTCACGATTTTTGTCAAACCGGTTTCGATCGGTTTTAACGGTTCAAACAAAATCCAAAATTAACAGTTAGAAATTTAAAGGAACTTGTTTGAATTTGTGAAGATAAGAGACAAATTGAATGGGAAGGCGCTAGCTGCCGAGCAATGAGCTGGCCGAGTGGCTAGCAACGCCATCATCAGCACCATCGCACGCCTGGGCCGTGGATGGGTACCGCATGGGTCGTCGGCCGCGTATGGTGGCGTACATGTACGGCCGCTTAGCCCTATGACGAGCAGGGCAGTAATGCAGTACTCAGATAGGTTCGCGGCGTGGGTCAACTTAACGATTTTGCGGCTCCTCTCGCTCCGCTTGCAGGCATACTTAGATATATACTCTCTATATATAATTTGTAATCGAGAAGACGCAATATGCAATTTAGCAATTCGAAAGTAAATTGGGAGAAAAATTCATCGACAACGACGACCATGTGGCGCGACACGTAGCCTGCGATCCTGCCGCTTAATTTAGTTATAGTTAATCGTGTGTACCTGCTGGTGACAACTCATTGGCTTAAGCTTAGATCGGAGATCAAACGGGACTCGATCTCGCTGCGACGTGCTGGAGACAGATGACGATTGCAACAGAGCGTTCAGACTGCGGAAGAGAGAGAAAGATTGCAAATCTGCAAGGTGAAATGAATGCTCTTGGCAGTAGGAAGCCGGGGCAGACCGCAAATCTCACTCGTAATCTCGCCATTAATCCGGGTCAAACAACGGGGCCGCGAAAGGACGCGCACGACATAATAAGCGGGAGGATTCTAGCTGAAATGTTCTCCAGATCCCCTGCAAAATCAAAATTCCCTGCAAAAGTGAATTCTTAAAGCATGAGGTCCTTTGGAACAAAGGAATTATGTAGGAAAAATGAAGAAATTTATTAAAAAATAATCTTGTATGTGTCCTTTCAAATAAAGGATTGCTTGCTTTATAAGAATTTGTAAGATAGGAAAGTTTAATTTCCTTCACATATTGGAGGAATTCTAGCATAAGGTTGAACCTCTTGTTAAATTCTTTTGAAAGGTTCAATGCATGAGCTCTCTTTCTTTATCTTTTGCTCTCTCTTACTAAGAACATATAACCATAAAATTTAGTATATGTTTTCCCAAGAACTATCCAAACACCTTTTGGGAGCAAATCATGTATTTTTTTCATTCCATGGGATTGAAAAAATATGCATCTCTAATTTTATGTTTTTCCTATTCCTATATTTTACAAATCCTGTGTTCCAAAGTAGGCCTTTGGATTTAGGAATGTGGTTTTTTTTTCTAACTCTTGCGTTTGTCATGTGAAACTGAACTGATTTATGTAAAATTTGTATATGATTTCTGTGCAATTCCTACATTCCAACGGAGGCCTTAATTTAGTTGAGATCTACTATTTCATTTGGGTTCCATAAAATTCCCAAGGCAGTACTCATTTACAATTGTACTTTGTTTTGGTAACATGCCTTCTTATGTACTTCCTTCATCCTGATTTATAAGTTATTTTAAAGCTGGGCACAGGAATTAAAGAGAGTAAAAAAAGTAGGATGTGCCGAAAACGAGGAGGAAAAATAGAGATAAAAAAATATTAGAGAAGAAAAAGTGTATTGAAAAGTGAGAATGACTTATAATTTGAGAAAAGTTATTAAATTCAGAATGTCTTATATTTTGGGATGGAGCGAGCAGCATTGAGGAAAACATGAGGACTCCATTGAAATGAGAAATTTTTTTGTTTTCTACTTTTGTGTAAAATCGAACTGAAAATTGTGTGAAGTTTATGTGTGCTTTTTATCAAATTCTTGTGCCATTTCTGTAAATATTAGGTCTCCTTTGGAACAAAAGAATTTTTTTTGCTTTATATGTTCTTTCTATGAAATTGAATTGATTTTTTTTAAATTTCTCTGAGATTTTTATGAAAATCCTGTATTCGGAAGAAAGCCTTACGGTGGAAATTTGAAGGAAATCACTGACCATCTAGGTGGAAACAAAGATGGAAAAAGGCCCTACCACCTTCGTGGGCCCTACACGGCCCCGAAATGTTGGACCCACCAACCGTGGCCCCTCCTCGTCACACTATAAATTGACGCCTCCCGACACGCCGTCCGGCTCAGCTCAACACAGGCAAGCCATTTTTCACGCAGTCCAAGTCGAAATTTCCTTGCCAGGTCCCCCCTGCCCACTACGTCCACGCACCCACCTACCCAGAACAACCCGCGCCCCCACCACCGCCCTGCGCTCCCGGCTCCATCTCGTCGGACCTCGTCACCGTTTGCCAGCGCAGCTAGCTCTGCCCGCGGCAATGGCAATGGAAGCGACTGTGGTCCCCGAGAAGAGCGGCGGCGACGCAGAGGCCGGGGCGGGAGTGGTTCTCGCCGTCGCTGCCGCCCCCACCGCCGCGCAGGCCGGGACCGGGGCGGAGAGGCCTTCCCGGTTCCGGCGGATCTGCGTGTACTGCGGCAGCGCCAAGGGCCGGAAGCGGAGCTACCAGGACGCCGCCGTCGAGCTCGGCAAGGAGCTGGTACGAAAATTCCCGCCTTTTCGCGCCTGCAAACACCGTAAAAGTCCGATCTTTCTTGGTGGAATCGCTCGGCTTGGTTCTAGATTTCTCTCGTTCCACTTGGCGGCGGCTTTGCGTCCCGTGCGCTGCAGCCGGCCGCCTGCCACAGTCGTGTGGTCACGCGCGCGGCTCACGGTCAGCCGCACGCGGCGATGCTTCCTCGGTTCTTGCCACCCGGGGAACCAAAACGCGCCGCAATTCTTTGATGTTTCAGTTTTCTTTGTGTGGAAATGGTCGTCGAGGCATGATGTCCGCCGCCGTGACCTCAGTTGCCTCCCCGAACGAACAATCTTTGCTTGTCGCACACTAGCATGCTCCAAGAACGCCTTGTTTAAACAAAAGATCGCGCCTTTTTCTGGCAGTTTTCCGAGGCAAATATTGATGGATCAGTCTTCGATCGTCGTTCTTCTGGTGCAGGTGGAGAGGGGCATAGACTTGGTCTACGGGGGAGGTTCCATTGGCCTCATGGGACTTGTCTCTCATGCAGTTCATGATGGAGGGCGCCATGTGATTGGGTGAGCATCTCTCTCTCTCTCTCTCTCTCTATATCTCTCTCTAGACAAGTTGTCTTGTGTGCATGCCAGGATCCTGCTTGAATGCTCTACTTGCTGGGTGCACGCTTCCTGCTCCTTGTAGTATCAAAATGGCAGCTTTTGATTGCCGCAGCGGTGGCCCTTGGCCCTGGGCAGGCCGTTGAGAGTCTCTTGCTGCATCATTTCATCTTGACTCGAAGGCATTTTGAATGCATTTGGGCTTCGCGACCGAAGTGGAAGCACCTTTCGGCCTTGTTTTCGAAAGGCTACTCGCTTGCATGCTCCAAATGCGCATTGAGTTGCAACAGGCCAAGCCAGCCACAGCTTTTCTCTTCTCTGCCTTATTAATAGCTGTGCAGTGTTTATTTGGTCTAATCCAACCTGCCTCTCTCTCTCTCTCTCTCTCTCTCTCTCTCTACCGACTCTAGTCTGAGCTATAGCTTGCCAGTTCTCTCTCTCTCTCTCTACCGACTCTAGTCTGAGCTATAGCTTGCCAGTTTCTTGGAATGGAAAAGGCCCAGGCCTGTTGCTTGTACCTGTTTGACTGCTTCATGCTTGGAACTGATGTGCCCTTCTGTTTCCCTTCTTATACTTGACAGGGTGATCCCAAGATCCCTGATGCCCAGAGAGGTGAGCCACTTGAGCTGGAAACTTGCATTTGATTCCTGCTTTTTACAGTACTGTCTTTGGAATGCATGTCTAGCTTCTTTCGTGATGCGTTTCATCACACGGCTTGCAGATGAGTGAACAAAAGAGCCTTAGTACCAATAAAATTGCAAGGGACACGTTGCCTAGGAGTACATGATGCATTTATATCCATCACATGAATCTAATGCCCATCTGAACCAACAACATTGCCTGATGCACTAAATACATTTCAGGCGTTAAGTTGTAACTGCACTCTTGCTTCCTCTGAAGTTTTTACTGGAGTTAAGTAGAGTATCTGGTTCACTCTTTACGTTCTTGCACTTCACATGTACTTAGTACTTTGTTGAAAGTAGAATAATTAATCCTGTGTGGATAGCCTAGCCTGGTTTTGACTGGTGCGTTATGTGGAACTAGTTTCTTGTGCAGTAATACATATATTTAGGTAGTACTATTGTGAACAATTGCATACCCAAGCATATCTGTTCAGTTCTCTTGCTTTCTAAATTCAGTAGAGTAGTGCATTTTAGTATGCTGAGGATCATCGGGTCCTTAATTTTAATTTCTCACTTCTCCAGGTAACTGGTGAGCCTGTTGGGGAAGTAAGAGCTGTGTCTGGCATGCACGAGAGGAAGGCTGAGATGGCTCGGTACGCTGATGCTTTCATAGCATTACCTGGTAGGATCTAGTTGAACTGCTTCACCTATTTTTTTTCCCAACTGAACCAACCATTTTGGAATGCAAATCTTGACATCCTCCCTTGCCTTGCAGGCGGATACGGTACTCTTGAGGAATTGCTTGAGGTCATCACCTGGGCACAGCTAGGAATCCATAAAAAGCCGGTAAGGACGAATTCTGATACCTTGTTGGATCCAAGTCAACTTTCTCATGCAGGGCAATGATTTAAGATCATGCGTACTGCCTCCATGTTCTAGAATCTATTTTTTTTTTTTATCTTAAGCACAAACTCATTAGATCAGAGATTGTGATCTTCTGCCAATATCTTGCCTTGATCATGGCTTCGTGGAGCTCCCATGTGGATGTCAGAAGTTTTGGATGTCAAGAGACAAACTAATGAATATTTTTTGTTTAGTTTACTTAGTCTACCATCCAATATTCTTAATTAGAACTTAAGTTGGGGAGCATGCGATCTGCGCTCTCTATTGTTTATATGCCGTGTTAATAAGATAATACGTAATGCCTTGATCAAATCTTCGAGCACAGCTAAAGGAAAGATGTAGAGGATCATGTACCAGTCAATTTCACAATTCAAAAAAGATTTTCTAGTCGGGAATTTCACCGAATAAGTGCTTAGCGAGCTAGCAATGATAAATAGAACGATCAAATTGTTCCTACTTCGACGCGTCACCCGTTACTATATTTTATTGGAGCTTGGTGGCCCCCCATCGAATTAAGAATGTGTTCCAGTGTCGTCTCAACTGCGATTATTGGTCCAACACCACTTCTTTCTCTTGTACACTATTATGGAATAAGTTGGATCATGAGTGGTTTGGAATCCTAGAACCTGTAGGCGTGGAAATTATGATCGATTGTCCCGTTCCTCGCTTTCCTTCATACTACTATTAACCTTTACCTTGGGAATTCTGTGTCTTAACTAACTGTAAATATTTTTATCAGGTTGGTCTCCTGAACGTGGATGGCTTCTACGACCCTCTCCTATCCTTCATCGACTTGGCCGTCAACGAAGGCTTCATCAAAGAGGACGCGCGGCGCATCATCATCTCGGCTCCGACAGCGAAGGAGCTCGTTTTGAAGCTCGAGGTACTGTGTCTCTGAGTAGTACTTACAAACCATCACTTCTTTACAAACAAAGCAGGGGAGGCCTATCCATCTTGACCGACGCCAGATTCTCACGCCCAGAACTCTGATGTGCAGGAGTACGTTCCAGAGTACGAGGTCGGTCTGGTGTGGGAGGATCAGATTCCACCGCCACACGGGTTCGCACCCGAGCTCGAGCCCGGGATCGCGTCGTCGTGACGATCCGTCGGCGTCGCCGACTTAACCCAACCAGCTGATTCTGACCGACAGCCAGCTCCAGGAGTAGCATCTCTACTAACAAAGTCAAGCCAAGAACGGGACGTTTAGCTCTCCCCACCTTGCTGTGATCGTGTTGTTGTCCAGCTCTGCTGCTCTCTTTTGGCGTAGCAACATCACGAGCGTCTGTCGTGGCTGTTCTTTTGCTCCTCTTCCTCCTAGCAGTAGAAGAAGAAAGTAGTAGTAGTTTGAAGGAATGTATATTCTTCTCCGTAGCGTCGTCTTGCTCTCAGATCAATCCACCTGATGGATTGTTGGCTCGTGTGGAATGGTGAATGAATGGAACTTGTGCGGAATGGGTTCAGACATTGTTCAGCTCGTTCAAACAGTTCATAATCTTCTGAGAAACAAAGTCTCTGAAGAAGCTTGGAGTACCTGGTTTCGCTGTTGGAGAATGAATGCATGGATGGAATGGTGAAATTGAGTGCGGTTCTGCCGTCGCTGTCGCGGGCAATGGAGATGGATGGGGTTGTGGATGGACTCTGTCTGTCCTCGGGCAGTGTCGGCAGGAGGGGGCAGGAGGACACCGGTGGGGCCTCGCGGCGGCGACGAAGGCGAAGCGGCTGTCGTGGCCTTTCGGTTGGGTTGGTGCTCTCCTCGCAAAGCCGACCTTGACATCGCCAGTCCGGTGTCACCCGGCAACGCGGCCGGTCGTGGAAAAGGAATGGCGCGATGGATGACTTTGGGATCTCGACATCAGGGGCCCGCCGCCGCCTGGGGCCCGCGTGAGCGGAGAGAGTTCGTTAGGGCATCGTAGGATCAAATCCCATCAACGACCGATAAAGTTATTATTAAGCCCCTCCTCTTTGGAACAAATGGATTTTTCTTGAATTCTACATTTCTCGTGCGAAATTGCACTGCTTGCGAAATTCATGCAATACAAAGGGGCTTTAACTTTAAAAAGTGCAGTTGTTCCCTCCATTCACTGTTACTTATTATTTGAAATTTAAAATCTGTTTGAAATAATTGTGATTGTCGTTTTTCAATACATCTTTCTTTGTTCAAATACAATTGCCTCTCTTTGCAATACATATTTATATATCTGTCACCTCTCTCATTTTCGTTGTAAAGGTCTTTGTCACATATTCAAGTCTCCGTTTGAAATGTAGAAAATTTTCACTATATCAATGTTTTTTCAATAAAATTGAACTGATTTGAATAAAATTCTTTTGTGACTTCTATGTTTCCAAACAAAGTCTAATTTTTATGTCCGGAGATGGAAGTAAAAGTGAAGGGAGGAAGTACATTGATGTTACTAATTCCCGTTTCTCTAGTTTTTTGACGTGAAAGTTGAAAAACACGTATTCCCTCTGTTATTTACTACTAGTAGTACGTTTACGTACGCTTGTTCTTAAGTCATCAACAAGAAAAGATCGGATAGGAGCAGAAGCATGAGTTCTTGGACCTGGGGCCAGCCGCGCGCCAGCCTCCCTTCACACGGGGCCGGGATGGAGACGTCGCTTAGGTGACCGATAGCAACGCAGGCTCAGCTAAGTCGTGACGTCGCGCATAGAATACCCATTCCGGCGACGGTGGTTTAGTCGACGCCCTTTTTCGCCGGTGTAGACAGTTTCATGCCCTCCTTGTTCTCCCTTTTACCTTTTCTCCATCGTCGTCGTCGTCAAAAACGCTTGCCGACGACGAGGTCCGCGCAGACGGATTCCGACGCCGGCGGCGCCATCGACGGCGACCCAAACGGTAGTAAATCAACCGGCAGCAGCATGCAGGGGGGCGGCGTACGTATGGGAACACCGGTATACGACCGGCGTCGGTAGTTCTCCGAAACGTCAAACAGTGTGCGTAGTGGGTATCGCACATATACTTATATTGACTTGCGATCTTATAATGCGGACTTTGAAATCGATCGAAGTGAAAGCAAATATACTACGCAAATTTGACTTGAACGAGTTGGTCAGGTGCATTGACAGATGCCGGGTGCTTTGAGTATTATTAGTATATGTTGGACGGGTAAAATGGTCAATGCTAATCTACAGCAACTTTGGAGACCAGCTGAACAAAGCGAGAACAAAGCTGTACAAGACACAAGAGCCATCTAAACAAGCTGACTTCTGGAGGTGAACATACAACGCTTCTTCCTCGAGGCTGCCGACTTGGAATGATAGCACAAGTTGGAAATCAGCAACACCAGGTTTGCTAGGTCAATGCAGAATACAACGTAATTATTTCCATCCATCCTAAGTACTCCTACCTCACATCTTCACTGGAAAAAAAGAAAAGAAAGGTGCATACATCATCATGACTCCATGTTTTGCGCGTATGACAAACCCAATCGGCTTGTCTGGACTGTTTTACAAATGCAGTCCAGTTATGTTGCACTGGCCAAAGCTCTTTTGTTCAATCAAATGGGACGGGCGTGCCCCTGCTTATTCACAATGGCCATGGCCAAGAACCTCGAGCCCATGCCCCTAGGCGTCTGGTCATCAGGACCTTCCCAGAATGAAGCTTCCCCGTCTCAAACTAGACGCCCGTAGCCTGTCCTCAGAGATTTACCCTGCTCCTGGGTGCAATTCTGCAAAAGGGCTTCCATCCTGAAGTTGATCCGGAGAGAGCCCAAGAACTGGGGGTCATTGGCACATGGAATGATACATCTTCTGTAAAACTCACAAGAAAATCATATGTAAGAAATGCTGGTATTACGATCAAAAGTATAATGACGAGAGTTAACATTACGGACGCAAACCTGAACTCTGAAGCTTCCAAAGCAGTGTCTGATTGAGGCAAAATCAACATAGGCACAAAAATCAGCAGAGCCAGGTTCATCTAATATGTCAACAAACTTGTGTTTTTTTGGTAAATGTTATGCTTAATTGATGTCAATTTACAAGTTACAATTTCATTTTTTTTTCTGGTAAAAGTTATGTTTCCTTCTTTTAGGTAAGTAAACCATTACACTGCTTGCATCGTATAAATTATCATATACTGTGTTGTCTAAGATAGTGTTCTGCTGATTGATATCGGTTACATAGCTCAGCCCTATGCTGATTGATATCCGAGTTCCTGTGTCATTCACTTGCATGATCATTGACATATTTTTAAACTTAAAAATTATAATGACATATATCTAACTGGTCCATCCTTTTATGACGTCACCAACTCTAGCTATTTATTGTTGTCTCCTTGCGAGTGGTGGAGAGATGAAAAGATTTGGATCCTCGTAGGAATGTCGCCCTTGTCCATAACACTCCTATTTTGGTGTCAAAATTGTACTCTTCATCCCAAGTTATAAGTTGTTTTAAAGCTAGACACAGGAATTAAAGAGTGAAAGGTAAAATATGCTGAAAATGAAAGATATAGACATAGAGAAATATTGGAAAAAAAAATAATTTAGGATAGAGGAAGTAGTAGCCTTCACTGTCACATCAAAGCAATGTTGGTTTCACAAATAATGCTAGAATCCCAAGGGTGATTCCATGGTTTTATTAAGCTTCACTTGCTAGACATTCCATATAGTGACTCTAGACGAGAAGAAAATGATGTCTACTGACCATTTTGCTGAGTACAGAAAACATAATTTAAAAGATTGGAACTAAAAAGGAATTCTTTTGAAACAATGAAGTGCATGATGAAAAAGAAAAATTCAAAAACTAACACCATAACTGAATTACTATCGATACATCATGTTCTAAGCTATTCTGTATCAATGGACTTCCCTAAATTTACAATGTAAGCCCATATATATAAACTGAAGTGCAGACAAAATCTACAATCACTTCACAGCTTTCTAACATGCCAGCTTATTTGAAGAAAATTGAGTAAATATTACTCTGATAAAAAATTTACTTCATATATGCAACAGGACTGTGTGTTGGATCATGTTACAGCATCGGCAACACCACCAATGGCTTTAACAGGTGTTGATCTCACTCACTTTCATCACTATCACCATAACTTTGACAGAGGGACTGAAGAACATTGGTTTGCTTCATAACCTCGCTCCTTCCCTCTGCAACTGGTGCTTTGGTGTTGTCTTCGGCCGCTGTTGCTTCAGTTTTCTGTTTCTTCGGTTTCACTATGAATTTGGGCATCAAACTTTTCTTACTCCCTGCAGTGCACAGTCAATGGTAAGTTACAAGAGGTGATACTTCACAATGCTATATCTAGAGAAAGCATACTATTTAACCTGAAAAAAGGGGCAAAACACAGGTAACATTATTCACAAGAATTTAAAAATATATACACCAGCGCTTACCTTCTTTATTGGCAGCTTCCGTTCCATTTTTGCTCAAGACATCTGTTGGATTTGCCACTGATTCAGAAGACTCATTGACCTGCATAAGAATAATATTATTAGCAAACTAAGAAAGCAAACTTAAGATATGAAGAAATAAGAAAACCTATTTACATTAAGATACAAAAGTGAACAATTAAAGTGCAAAATATTTTCTCAAACAATATAATATACACAAATGACACTTAGTTGCCTACTCCATACAAAATTTGTTCATTATAGTTTGACTGTATCCTGATATTTAGCTACAGTTCACATATCATAAATTGATCAACAATGGACACTTACTTCTTGACACTCAACAGGAAAATATTTTAAGTTTAAATTTAGCAACATTAGCTTTTTGCTACTAATAATATGTTAGGAAAAGCTCTATAGAAAACCTGTAAGATGGGAATGCACAAAATCCTGACAAACACAATGCCATATAGAAAATGATAAAATGTCATATTTTGAGGTTCGACGCAATGCAATGCAATCTGATGGCACATAATCACAATACATGTCCAACAGTTATCTTCTTACAGATTGTGACTTAGGACATAGAATACACAAGACAAAAGTAAAGAGGATGAAAAAGGTGGAATACAGTATGTACCTTTGGTGTTCTACTTGACTCACCTGGTATAACCAAATCTTCATCGTTGTCATCATCATCTTCTATCCGCTTTATATAATTTCCAGAGTTCTACAGAAAGTTAAAGAAAAATGTTACTGTATACAACTTTTAAGAATGCGTGCAGAAGGTAATGTTCTCCATGCCCAAGTTAACACATGGAGACATTAATGGAACATGAAATAGAGGATTACTCGAAAAGTGGTCGATTTGATAAGTTCTTCATCTTCTTCATCAAGTTCTGCTACTGTTTTCTCCTCCTGTCATTGTATAAAGAAAGAATACTGACGGTAAGAGATCGATTTAAGTTGGAAAGCACTATAAGCAAGTTATTCTGGATAAGAAACAAAATAATTATATTTCGAACATCTACTAGCAAACACAATGCAAACATGGTACGTAATTTATTACCTTCTCAAGAGCTGAACGCTTCAAAATTTCAAGCATCTGGTCAACAGTGACACCGGCATGTCTAGACTGCAAAACAGCACATCAAAACAAGATGAGAAGTCATCAAGTCAAATTACCCAAGAAAACAACTTAACCATTGACTTGCAAGTGCCTAGATCATACCCTCATGGACCTCATCTCTTCCAGAGCAGCAAGTATATCCATATCCTGCTTTGAATCCATTGCTCTATTCTCCAAAGCTTTCATTGCATCACCCATCTCTTCAGCATCTCGTTTCCTCTTTTCTTTGTCTGCTACCTGAACAAAAGAATACACAGAACAGCGATCACATCAAAAATAATATCATGCAACAAATAAGTCACCCTTAGAATATGCCTGAAGATAACTCACCTCATCTTCTTCACGCCAAGGTTCAAAATTGCGACTAGCCCCTGATTCCACTGTGTAGTCAGAATTCTGAGGGTCTGTTTTGAAAGTAATCTCAGCAGAGCACTTAGTGCACTTGAAGTAAAACCTAAATATTTGTATTCCCAAGTATGTCTGCACTCAAAACAAAAGAATTGCATTGCCATGAGAGGATCTATTAAAGAGAGGATCTATTAACTCTGTGAAATGCAGGAACTTTGAGACACATTGTCCCTGCGGATAATTCTTTGAGTAAATGCAGCAAAGGTAAGTATTCAATTTTTTGTGGGGAGTCAGTAACCACATCTCGCAGACAAAATTGTTCCGTAAATTAGATATTATATATTCTACCATAGAAACACACATGCACATCGCCTGGTAGTAGAAATTTTGTGGTGCAAGTGCTTTACTGGTGCTTATTCTCTATTCGTTTACACACATGCCATTTCTATTCATTTGTGCTTCTGAATTAATAAATACTACTCCCTCCGTCCCATTTTATAAGTCGTTTTGGAGTTGGACACGTGAATTAAGAAAAGTGAAAAAGGTGAGATGTTCTGAAAACGAGGAGGAGAGAGATAGAGTGGAGATGTATTGGAAGGAGAAGAAGTTGTCTCGGGAAGTGATAATGACTTATAATTTAGGAAAACTTGAGGAGTCTAGAATGACTTATAATTTGCGACGGCGGGAGTAGTATTTATTTATGTTTACCTATGCACCAAATGAGTTTATTATCCCTAGACACATGGAAAATAGTGTACTTTTCAATTTCCCATGTATACCGTGATACTAAGCAACCATCACAGTGCTTTTTAGCATGCAGTTGGGCCATTTAGGTGGCACGTACACATCACGGGTCAACAACTATACATTCAGAGATAAATGAGGAGCGGGTGGGCGAAAGAAAAAACATAGACTGAGGTAGCGTTTTCTTAGCATGACAATGTACCATTTGTTCACTACACAATGAGAATTCCATCTTGGGTTATATGGACTCAATCCTAACGGACAGGGAGTGACACAACAAGCTAGAGTTGGCCTGATTTTTTCGAGGCGAAATCAGTTCGATTAGGTGTCAACTAGAGCACATAGAGCTCAAGCATACAAAACTCCTCTGAGAGAAAATTAGGGTAACTAAACAACTAACTAGGTCGGGTACAACGGCAGGCGTGTAGGGGTGAGTGCGTACCTCGCCGACGACGTCCTCCTTCCGCGAATTGAATTTCGTTCCCTTATAGATGTAGGTCCCGCAGGTGGCGCATCGGATGCTCATGGGGAGCATCATGCGCACCTTGATCTGCTGATTCTTGGGCTGCCTTCGCCGCGGGATCTTCGACGGGTCGAAGTCCGGCGGGTAGTACTTGTTCAGAACCTTCCGCTCACCCATGGCGCCGGAACCCTAGGTCGGTCTGCCGCGCCGGTGAGGGGACGGAGGGGAAAGGGGCGGCGCGTGCGTGCAATGCGAGCCCGCGACGGAGTGAGGCGGTGGTGGTGGGGGCTGAAACCGGTTTTTTTTTTTTTTTTTTTTAAATGAGCCCTCGTTTGGAAACGCAGAATTTCAAAAGTAATCGGTTCAATTTCAGAGGACGAAAAAAATAAAATTTCTCACGTTTCGAAGGAAACCTGATAGGAATTTCTGAGAAACCAGTTCAATTTTAAAGAAAAAAAATGCAAAAAATAAAAAAAATCATGAGTTCCAAAGAAGGCCTTGACGCTCGATTCGGGTAAAAATCGAGAAGGATGATAAATAGCACAGCGATAATGGGCACCGACAAACAAAGTATACAAAACTGACAGATTTTATTTTAAAATTTTAAAAATTGAAAATTTGTAAATATTTAAAATACTGAAAACCGGTAAAAACAGTCGATAAACAGGTAAAGCTGAGGGTAAACCGGTCAAACTAATGGTTTCAAATTTTTAAACTAAAAACGATAAAAACAAAAAAACCGATCAATAAACCAACGAAACCGATCGGTTTAACGTAGCACTTTATTCAAATTTTGATTTTTTTATTTGAAACGGTTTCAATCGATTTTTATGGTTTGACAGAACCAGTCCCAAACAATTTTAGCCCAAAACCATGTCCACAAGACGGCATGGGTCTTAGCTTGTCAATGGGTCAGGCCGACCCTGCGGCGGCCCAGCACGGCACGGCTAATTGATCAGGCTGTGCCGTGTTGGTCGACGGGTTGATAGCTCAGATTCAAATGCGATTGATTTTTCACGAATCAGATTGGGCCACGCCGGGCGGGTCGGTTAGGAGCATGAGAAAAATATTATTTTTTCATAGAAATTACTAAAAATTAATTATATTATATCAAAAAATTTAAATTTTAAATATAAATAAGTCAAATTATATATATATATATATATTAAATTTTAATAAAATAATAAACAAATCGGACAGGCTAATTGTCGTGTCAGACAAGCTATACGGCTTGATATTAAATCTGATCGGGCCAACTTAAGCGGCTCGCCAGGGCAATGAGCCTGCGCTTAAGCCCAAACACAACTCATGTATATGCCTCGGGCAGACCTAACTCATTCTGCCTTCATGTCGTGTTTGAGCTGAGCCAAAATAATTAAGTCTCGTGCTGACTCATTTAACCCGATCTACTTGACCAACTATGGAAGGGAATCGGATTGTCTGACAAGAAGATCGCCGTTCTCACTGCATGTGGGCCAGTGGCGTGGGACTCCATGTGTCAGCAGTCTGACTCCAGGTCAGACGATCTCCTCGTATAAAGCTGGTTTCACCGATTTAACAACCATGAAAACTGTTAAAATTCTGAATTTAAATAAAATTTGATTAAAATATTAACCAAGAAGCTTCATTGTTTTTGAATTTTAATTTTGAAACCAAAACCGTTGCACCGATTTATATATCAGCTTCTATCAACCGGTTCACTGGTTCATCAAAATTGGTTTCGCCAGTTGGATGGTTGAGGCCCATCCGCACTACCCTTGTTTTTGCCCCCAAAACTGTCTAATACTCCTAAGGTCGAAGCTCGTGTTTTTTAGATAATGGAAAATTCCGGCCTTTGCTTCGCAGAAGCTACAGCCACAAAATATTACTCCCTTCGTCTTTTTTTATAAGTTATTTTGGATGGATACACGAAACGAAAAAAGTAAGATATTTTGAAAGCGAGGAGCAGAGAGACAGACAGATGAAATTGTCTCAAAAAATAAAAACGACTTATAATTTAAATTTTTTTTAAGAATCTAAAGTGACTTATAATTTGAAAAATCTAAAATGACTTATAATTTGAGACAGAAGGAGTACATATTCAAGGACATGCAAGTGCCAAGGAGTAACAATCTAAGCAAATAAGGAAATAAAGGAACAATTTATAGATCAAGCCTATTACTATTCCTCCAGCCATGCTTTACAAAAATTGTCTCACAGTGAACACTAATCTTTGACACACTTCATCGAGCATCAGTTTATCCTCTTCAAGCTTTTCCAGTTGACTCCAGTATCAAAGCCAATGTATGCCTCTGAATAATACTTGCATAAAAGACACCACAGGTGTTTTATTAAAGACAATATCATTTTTACTTAATCAAACAGCCTAACATAAAACCGATACTCCTGCAAGTAGTTGCCTTTTCTTTTTGGTCCCAAAACCAGTTAACCAAGAACTAAACATATGTTAGTGTTTCTTGGTGGAGTCAATCCAGTGCTCATCTGGATGATTCCCCAGAGAAAATCCTAAGGTCGAAGCTCGTCACCTACGATAAGTTTGGCCTGCTAAAAGTTCAATTTAACTTGGCTCCAGAACCGAAATCAAGTTTAATGTAAATCTTGTGAGCCTGTCAAGCTCAAGCTCGATCAGACTAGTTAAAATGAATAATGTTTCATTTTTATTTTACTAGCTAATTTATCAATTTAATGGTTAAAATAACCTTTTATATTAGGCGGATTTTAATAGAGAGCAAATGATTCTAAACCATCCATTTGTGCGGATTTCAAAAATTAAATTGGTCTTTCAACTTCTAAGAGGTAAAAACTCATAATTATTAATTATTATAGCATTAAATTTGAAATGTAATTTGTTTGTTTTAGAAGCCGATTCATATGGCAGTAGTTTTTGTTATTTTCTTGAAAAAAAATCAGCAACGGAGATTGATTTATTGTCTTATCTCCTAGAAACAGGGATGTAAGTTTTTGAATTTGTGGGTCAAAATGAACTAAAATTTTATTTCACCCCTTAAAAATTTGTCATCTAAAATATACTATTGAGATGACTCACAACTATACATCGGGTACCCATTTGCATCTCTAGGCTAGAAAGTAAGCCAATAGCAGTTCAATACTACAAACTGCAATGTTCCCTACCAAGTTTTTAGTTTTCTTACTGAGTATGTAGGAGTTGTAGGGAAAATTTGTTTCCTTAGCATAGCATTGAAGAATCGTACGGAAATAGGTTGTTTCCCTACAAAACATTTTCATTTTATAGGGAAAACGGGTGACATGTATTTAGTTCCACGGTGCAACTGCCACGGTGGCAATTATCCCTACCAAAAGTTGATAGAATGTAGGGAAATCTGGTGAAAAAAAAAAGGCGTCAAACTTCCCGCGGTCCCAAAATCCTCCTGCCCCCGTCGCCTAACCATTGGATCCCGCCGCCCCGCACTCCACTTCCCGCCGCGACCGACCTTGCCGCCCCGCACTCTGTTCCTGCAGCCCGCTCGGCCGCCTAGCCCCGCCGCCCCCGCACTCCACCCTCGCATCGTAGCCCGCCTGCACGTCCGCGCCATAGCACGCCTGCCCGCCCTC
>BCLH01003203.1:23310-34087 GCA_001602315.1 Zoysia pacifica
TTGCCTGCCCGCGCCGCACGGCCACCCGAGCTCCTCCACGCGCCGCCCGCCCAGCCGGTGTAACATCCCGGAATTTTCAAATTAATCGAGAAGTTTATCTCAAAATTCATTCCGTTCAATTTCGAAATTCTCCTTTTGATTTTTCGCGCCGGAATGATTTTGGTCCGCGAGCTTTTGTTGAGCCGAGATTAATTCTCACATCCCTTAATTAATCTCTAAATTTTTAATTAATTTTCAAACCACTTTCATTTAATCTCTCTGTAAATATCCTCTTCAATTTACCCCATCCCAACAACCCCTCTGTCTTCATTTCTTTTCCCCTTTCCAAGTTTGAGCGGAGGAAGTCCCGGGTGGAGCCGCGCCACGCCGCCCAACCCTCGAACTCATCGCCGTCTCCGCCCGACGCCGCGGCGTTCGCGCGCGCCCGTCCTGCGTGCCTGCCTCGACGCTGTCAACACCCGACGATCCGTTTTGTCTGCGCCCGAGGCCCCGCGCGCGTCGCCCGACTTCGTTCCGTTCCACGTGTCGCCTGGAGTCGCGCATCTCCCGCCGCCACCGACCCGCTCGTCACCGGATTCGGTTTTGCTTCGATCGGCCCCAACCGTTCTGCTTCGGCCCATGCGCCTCCAAGTCAACGTCGTCTCTGATCTGTGCACCGTCTTTGCTTCATCGATCCGCGTCTCTAGTTCTGATTTCAGTCCTGTGGTGAGGAAATATCTCTCTTACATTCTTTTTTCCTCTCCATTATATTGATGAATTGGTTGCTAGTGAGGGTAGTTAGTTGGTTGCTAATCGATTTGCGATTAGTCTAGTTTCTCGTAGTCTAAATCTTCAAGCATTTTTGAGAACTCCGTTTGGTCTCAAAAGATTTCCAAAATTATTTCGTTAAATTTGTCTCGTCGAGAATATCATGTAGAGTTTTTCAGAGAACGTTTTGAGCACATTTAGCCTAGTAATCTAAATTTAAATTTAATTGTCGAATTTAAATTGTTGCATATCTAGTGTCAGATCTCTGTTCGTGTTATGTTTAGTTTAGTGATCCCGAAGAGGAGTACCGCAAGCTCGTTCAGTTCGACGACTCGAATCTTGATTACGATTTCGAGCTAGCTGGCAAGCCGCGTTACTGGATCATTTTTATACCTAGTATTTTAAATTGCATATTTTATTTACAACCCTAGTTTGCATGTCAACTATTTTAAATATGCTAACAATATTTCTAAGCCGTGCTTATTTACTGTTCCACAAATATGAGCCCTAGAATTACTTTAAAATAATTATTTTAATTTTTTTATGCTTAGCTATGCTTAGTCGTATTTATTTTTATCTCACATCTATCACTATAAAAATATAATTTGTGTTAAATAATTTTGAACTGTGATTCAAATGTGAGTTTTGCAAATAACTATATATAACTATTTAGCGAGAGCAGAATAGAGTATGAGGAGCTGGAGAACTTTTGAGAAGTCTTTGTGAGCATATTTGTGGCGGGTACAACGGAAAGATTCGGGCTGAGATCTTTCTGTGAGATTTATTGGTTGTTAATGTTGAGATTGGAAAGAGTGCCTACCCTGACAATTAAAGACTGAGTTCTTCGAGCTTTGTACGCTTAGTTGATAACTATGCACATCACGTTACTCTGTATAGGCAGTAGTTTGATCTTGAAGCTTGCCGAGACTAGTTGTTTACCTGTGGGTTAGTGGTGATGTGTTAGTGTGGTATAGAGCTATGACTCCCCACGTGAGATCGAGATACCTCACCTGATCAGTGGTGGGCTCTTCTTAGCTCTAGGACTCGATTGTATAGGCACTTGGGATCTCTATCCTGGAGGACGGATAACTCCAGTTAAAGCTTGTAGACAGGTCTTGTGTGTTCGTCGAGATTACGACGGTAGTTCTCAATGGCACTTCTCGTGGGTATATGTGTATAAACTCTGCAGAGTTACAATCAATGCGCATTGTCACATTTTTTTTGAAAGGACACCTTTTGAGTTGTGCTTCTCGTTGAGTTGTTTTGTTTTTTTTCCTCCTCTTCTATTTCAAAATATTTTAGACTCTGACCTTTGACCTATGGTCGGGTGTGAAGATTACACCGACATTTAAAATGAACCCCGTCCGAAATAATAGAGATCCCTGCGGGACAAAATAATAAATTTTGACAGTTTTAAAAATAAAACTTTCTTACATCTTTAAAATAAAATAAAATATTTTAAACTTACATTTAGCACTTGAACCAGCTATTACCCTTGAAACCATTTGCATGCATACATTGTTGATAGGTAGTATGCGGTTTGCTGAGTATTCGTATTCACGGCTTTCTAATTTGTTGTTTTCAGATGATACTCTCAGCTTCGATTTCGACTACGTCTCCGACAGACCGTGAAGTCAGCTCCTATGCTCAAGCTTGCCTGTGTGGATGGGGTTCGTTACCGCTGCTATGATGATGTTTTCGTTGTTGCATTCTATGAATTTATCGATAGTGATCTTTCTGCTCTGAGATGTTTTTGGCATGCGTGCTGATGGACCCTTTTGGAGGATTATATTTTAATAAATTTGCTTTGATTTGTTATTTTCTATTCTCGTTTCTTGTTTAATATTTTTGTTATGTTTTTTGATTAATCGCTTGTGATGTTGTGCTTGCCAATCTTTTGGGATTGGCAAGGTCACGGAAGATCGGGACTTATCGAAAGGTAAGAAAAATCTGATCGCTACAGGTGGTTTCAGAGTTATACTTGACCGTTGGAGAGAAACCGTAAAACTGGACGTAACTAAGGAATATATCTAGATTTTCGAATCTGCTATGAAACCTTCATCGTGAAAGTTGTTTTCTTAAATTTCGTCGTTTGCTTGATGGAAGTCTTGTTTGCTTAGAATTTTGCTTGTCTAGTTTTTCTTGTCTTGATCTGCTGATTTTCTGTTTTTTTCAGTAATTTCTGTTTCTGCTGATGCTATCTTTCTAATCAGAAATATTTTCCTGCAACAGATGGCTCCGAGGAGGTCTGGACGCCTTCAGACTCGTTTTGAGGAGCCCGCTCTGAAGGACCCTGAGGTACCGTTACTCGCTGGGCGTGTCGTGGTGCTGCCTTCAAAGGTCGTGATTGCGGTGCTGGAGGCTATGTACTGTGGCCACCTGCGGCTGACGTGCCCGACGTTGGTCGAGAGTGTGGCCGTGGACGTGGCCGCGCTGGAGCACTAGTTCCTCAGGTTGAAGGACGTGGCAAAGGAGTTGCTATGGACCCTAGAGTTGAGGTTGCCAGTGTTGCCGTGCCTGGTGAGGAGCTTCTAGCTGCTCCGAACCTGACGGAGGTGATGGTCTGACAGACGCTTCTGCTTAAGCGGATTGTTAAGCAGTCACAGCAGCAATTTTGTAGACGTGCTCATGCTCTTGATGCAGCACAGTACCACTAACCAGCTGGTTCCCGCATGGTTATATTCCTGAGCGTGCGTCCACTCACTTTTGGCCATGTAGTTGACCCTCTGGATACTGACGATTGACTCAGAGATATTGAGAAGAAGCTTAATCTGATTCAATATGACGATCAGGAAGCTGTTCACTTGGCGACTCACCAGTTGACAGGTGCAGCTGGTGTTTGGTGAGACACTCTTGATGATACAGAGCAGTTCACTTGAGACGACTTCGTCACCGCTTTCTGTGGTTTTCACATCTCCGAAAGAGTCATTGAAGCGAAACGTAAAGATACATTATACATGTTTTTAGACTTGAAACGTTTATTGACTGAAACTGAAATATTTTTTATTCTTCAGAGAATCGAAAAGGTACCAAAGGCACTCTTAGATAGGAGAGATTGGCAGTTGTGCAAATGTGCGTCTAAAATGTTTCAAAAGTGCTGATTTTATTTACTTGATTTTGGAAGTCCAGGTGGCAATGCTTTTGAAATGGTCGAACCTTGATTTCTCAAACTTAAAAACACCACTTATTTTGAGACTAAAAGCACAAGGAATAGATACGACAGCTGCAGCCACTTCACCTCGCAGCCGGGACAGGGTTATTGCCATGCTTTAAATCTACCTCATGCGTGAATGGTCGGAGGCCGGAAATCTAAGCAGAGTGGACAGCTTCAAATGCCTTAAAGTGATGGAGAAGACGTTCGATCTTTTTGGAATGGACTTTTATCAATTTCTTATTCATACATGTTTACAAACGTAAAGATACATTATACAGGTTAACAAACTTGCCCACACATACTTCTCATGGCCATACTATACATTTCTTGATTCACGTTTGCGTGTAAAGAATCATAATACAATATATGCCACCATAGAATGATGACGATTCAATCCAAGTAGATCCTTGTTCCAGGTGCTTCATCCCATAGCTTCAAGAGGCAGACCACCTAGGTTTACAGAGCATCACATCTGTTGAGCTGTATGCAGAACAAAGAGAAGATCGTCGAAACAAAGTCACATCTGCATGCCAAAAAAAGAACATTGCTTATGTCGCGTCCACATCCTGAAAGGATCTGGTACAAATGAAAAACCCTCAGTTCTTGTGCTGCATTCTACCACTCTCTGCTCCGGCATAAGGATCAATGATGACATTAATCACTGCTGGTTTCCGGGCACGGAACGATTCAGAAAGGGCAGAATTGAGCTCGTCTGGGTTTTCCACAAGATAGCCTTTCCCACCAAAAGCTTCCATCATTTTATGGTAGCCTGCTGCTGGAACAAAAGAAGTTGGGGCAGGGTCATCTTTGTAAGGTCCACTTATCTCATCAGGGCTTCTTCGGTCACCACCATATACACCATTGTTATTGAAAACAATTACAACAACGGGGAGCTGGTATCTCACCAAGGTCTGTAAAATGAACAACTCACATGGAGTAAACTAGGAAATCTCAACTTCATACAATAAAGAAAAAATGATAAGATGTAAATATCATCCAGGCAGTTCAGGAGAACACAATTTATACATACATAAGCAAAAAAATCAAGGTAAGCAAAAAGATCAACAAAACCAGGTTGGTAGAGAAGCAATAGAAAATTAGTCAGATTAGGTTGGTACAAAAGAAAAACTAGTGAAAAGAAAAAAAAATCAATTAACCAAGCACAAGTTTGTTGCCTAGCCAACCAAGCATAAGCTCTCAACACTCAATGAAGTGTCACGACTACAATTTCCATCCATGGTAAACATTTTACTTTGTTCAATATGACCACACAGTCTGTCTGATAATATAGAGTCTAATTATTTTTTGTACATTTCCATCCAATTGATTGCCATACACATCGCCAATGTCAATATCCTGCTATTTGACTTGGACAGATCCCCAATTCTCTAAAACTAAAAAAACTGAGAATAAAGAACAAAATCTACAAATAATCCAATGCTGAGATCGTGGACAGAGTTTAAAGAATGACTCAGTTTGAAATATGCATAGCTTAAGTGTAGATGAATCCATCATCAGATGGTGACATGACTGCAGCAAATTCTACAACTTCAATTCATTTTTAACTCATCATCAGATGGTGACATGTCTGCATAGCTGAAGTTTAGATGAATCCATCATCTAAAATGAACTCCTTCCGTTCTTAAATTGTTCAGTCAAACAAAAAACTTTATTTCATTTTTAAACTAGAATACTTATCCTAACTCCTAACGACAATTTAAAAACAGGGAGAGTATAATTTAGGCTACATGGTACCCTGTGTTTAGAAATGAAGCTACAGGTCTCCATGTTTCTCCAACAGACAATGTTAGATTATAGAGCTTGAACAGCATGGTAACAACTAAAAGCAAAATAGCACACGAAAGGTACTGACAGTATGCTCATGCAAATAAACAAATAAGAAATGGAATTGAGCTATTTTGACAAATATCCAAACGCTAATATTCATACCTCGACCTCCATTGCACTGAATCCAAATCCAGAGTCACCCTCTACAGCAACCACAAGTCGTTCAGGTGCAGCCATTGCAGCTGCAATACAGTACCCCAATCCGACCCCCATTGTTCCCCATGTCCCTGCATCCAGTCTTGTCCTAGGCTCATTTTGCACAAGCACAGCCCTGCCAACATCCATGATGTTTGCCCCTTCTAAAACCACGATCGGAGCAGGACTTCCCTCCACAAGGATCGCATCCTGGATTATCCGCAGAGGAGTCATGAAATTGAATGGCACAACATCTTTCGCCAGCTGTGCCTCCATCTTAAGCACATTGTCTTTAGCCTTCTTGGTGATCGCTTCAACCCACGGGTGTGACCTTGCCAAACAGAATGGATTATCCTTGATCTCCCTGTTGATAAGCTCTATGACTCTTGGCATCCCCAACAATCCCCACATGTGGTTTCCGGAGCTCAATCTCCTCCTCACAGATATCAACTAATACGAACTTGACATCCTTCGACCACTTGGGCGGCTCACCGAAGTGAAGCAACCAATTAAGCCTCGCACCGATAACCAGAGCAACATCGCACTGTGCGATGGCGAGCGAGCGTGCGGCGGTGGCAGAGAGAGGGTGCACGTCAGGAACGACCCCCTTCCCCATGGGCGTCGGGAGGAAGGGGATACCCGTAGTGTCCACCAGCTTCTGGACCGCCTCCTCCGCGCGGGCGTACGCGGCACCCTTGCCAATCACAACCAAAGGCCGCTCCGCATGCCGGAGCAGGTCCGCAGCTTTCTCGATCCACTCATCTAGTGCCCTGTGCTTTGGAGGGAAAGAAGCGGATGCGGCTGAATCGGCGACAGCGGCTGCCAGGAGAGCCGCGGCCTCGGATTCAGAGACGGTTTGGTGTAGGACGTCGGAGGGGATGTCGAGGTAGCACCCGCCGGGGCGGCCGGAGACAGCAGCGCCGAGGGCCTGGAACACGAGACGCGGGATGTCGCCAATGGTGGTGGCCTTGAAGGCTAGCTTGGCGAAGGGCTTGGTGGCGGCGATCTGATCGAGCTCCTGGAAGTCTCCCCTGCCGGCGTCGCCTTGGTCGCAGGAGCCGGAGACCATAAGGAGCGGCCAGGCGTTGGCGGTGGCGTGGGAGAGGCCTGCGAGGCCGTGGACGCACCCGGGGCCGGAAACCGTGAGGAGGAGGCCCGGGGCGCCGGTAAGGAAGCCGAAGGCGGCGGCGGCGTAGCCAGCGGACTGCTCGTTCCGGAAGGCGAGGAACCGGATCCCCGCCGCGGCGGCGCGGGACGCGAGGGAGGTGATCGGGATGCCGACCACCCCGAACATGTGCCGCGCCCCCGCCGCGGCCAGCGCGCGCCCCGCGAGCGCGCTGCCGTCGACCGTTGCGGCGGCGGATTCGGACGCCATCGGTGGTCTGGACCAGTGGGTGGGTTAGTTGTTGCGCTTCGCTGGTCGGGACGGAAGGCTACGAGCAGTGTGGTGGCGATCTCTGGTCCGGGCCGTCTGGCAGCGGGACGGGCAGCTGACACCTGTGCTGCGCCGGGTAACTGCGACGGTAGGCACACGACGATACAAAGGACTATGGGCCACAATTTGACATGCTAAAATTTCTACACATCGTAATAATTTTGATAATTATATTTTTATTTTTAAACTTACAGTGGGTCATAATATTTTAATATGATGCTAGTTTATTTCTCATACTAAAACTTGTCAAATTTATGATGTCAACTTTTTTCGCCGAACTTTTACCACATTGAACTTTCGGCGTAGCAAAATTTGGTAACCATCCAAACAACCTCTAATAACAACGCCAGAAAGCTCACCACGCGATGCACAATTTACCATCACAAGATTCACTATATGCAAGAATTAAACTTACTTTAATAAAAAAAACATGATAGAGAGCAAGTGCAGAATTTTGTAGGACAAAAATTAACAGTGCTGATTAAAGCTTCAATTTCGGTAGAACTAAGGGCCCTTTGGCGGAGCTTCTAGGAGCGGAGAAGTAATTTTTGTTTGATTCTGTGAAATTTAAAGAGCTAGAAAAAGTAGCCCTCTTCTGGTTTTGTAAAACGATTCTCTATTTTAATTTTTTTTATCTTATAGAATCAAAGAGAATTAATTTTAACCACAAAATCACTTCACAGAAAAATCAAAAAAAATCAAAAGTGAATTAAAAAAATTAGAAGCTAAGAGCTCTATAAAAAAAAGTTAAATATGACGCATTTAAATCTACCAAAATTTCAACAGCGGGCCGCATGGCTGGCGGCATAAATCTAGCAAGACCCTACAACGCCCTGAGCTGGGTTTTCGAAGTGAGAAAGCTCCTGTAAGGCCTTCTTTGAAACTCAGAATTTTTGTAAGAATTTTATAAAAATCAGTTTAATTTTATTAAAAAAATGTAAGAATAAAAAAAATTTTCTTTGTTCCAAAGAGAGCCTAAGTCTTCGAGGAGTTGAGTTGTTGCAGCGGTGCCATACTGCCCGCAAGCCACATTGTTAGGGCAAATCAAATATATGGATTTTAGGAACCCACGAGGCATATCGCTCAATCCCCAAAAAAATATGCTTTTTATCCGCTCAATCCACCACAGGTTAGCACTTTATTATTATTATGTATACACAAAATCTAAAATACTAGTAATTTTAAAGTTATGTTGGAGAATATTTTAATAATAGTAAATTACTTCGTACAATTAGTTATTACGGACATAACTGTACTGTGTTTGTATAGTGAGCTTTGTGAACATACTATTGTTAAGTTACGAAAAAAATAAATTTGATCCATAAAAACAACTAAAATAAATTTTACGAGGTAGATATGTAGGCTCATGGCAATACCCATCCACTTGCAATCTTTTACTATCTAAACCATGTGCGGATTTTAGCGCTCTGATGGTTCCATCCATCCGTCGATATTCTAACATTCGAGATTGTTTCTAACGGCAGGTTGTCAGTTGTCACTTCCACTGGCAGCTTCGTGATAGCTCTGCCCTCTTCATTCGCGCCGCACGACACCGTCCAGCTCCTCTCCGACTCGCGCGCTTACCGAGCCCCTTTCCTCCTCCCTGCTCTGAGCACGAGTTTTTTTTGCTATTTTAGTACCCTTGTCGCTTGCTTTTCCAAAATAGTATCGATATCGTGGCTTCCCTAAAATGGTTTCGTTAACGTTAACTTTTTCAATTTTTAATCTCTTAAATTTCCTAAACTGCCCTTCTAACTAATTTGAATCATCCCTAATCAAAAAGATTCCCTGGTTTTCTTTTGAACGCGCGCCACGCCTGCTTGGCAACAAAGGCCTCCTCGACGACCGGTCCACCACCGACGGCGCACCCCTGCACCGCGGCCTTGACATGCTCCTTGTCGGCGTTCTGACCACCGGCACAGTAAAGATACGATCGTGAGGGACGGTATGCCTTCGGATTTGATATGGCCTAGTCTGAGGTGAATTCAAGAGGGTTTTTCGCTTGGTTCGGGTCACCCGAGTGGTGTAATACCCTACGTCCAGGGAGCGGATTATCTCAAGGACAATGTTACAAGACGGGGGCCTCTCTTCGCAGGAGGACCCTGGGTGTAGGAAAATCGGAGTGTGCTTGGTGTGGTGTTCCACTTACTTCTCTATCGCTCTCCGGGCCTCCTTTTATATAGGGAGAGCCCTGAGGTTATATGCAATGGGTCCTACGCGATCCTGCCGTCTCGCCGACAGGTGGACCCGTCCGTCATTGTCGACATCACTTCGTTTCGTCCAGACGCGGTCATGACCCGTCGCGTCGGGCACGTCGGCGGGTACCGTGGTACCTGTCCGGCGCTACTGTGCTAGCTACAGTGCTGTCCCATCGTGTCTGGCAGTCGTCGCAGCTTTCTGCTGGAGTGTCGCCGTGGTGAATCTCGTCCTGTCTCATCGGGACGGATGGCAGCTGGTTCTCGGAGTAAATGTACCATAACGCGGTACCTGCCTCCTGGGGGTTGCTCCCGGGTGTTGATCCTCAGAGCTCGGGGTCTTCGCGCCCTTGCGCGGCCATGAGATAGCCGCCGTAGGTCGTCGCGGAGGGGTCGGAGCCCGTGTCATTCGACCTCTGATTTTCTCACGTCGGAGTGATCTGTCAGGTACCCGGGGTATGTGATCCCGACAGTAGCCCCCGAGCCTGATGCCGCTTCGAGGTTTTTGATTGAGGCGGTGTCGGGTTGGTCGTTCTGAAAGTTCGTCAAGTTCCTATGGGTGTGCACGAGCGCGCCCATAGGGCATAGCCCCCGAGCCCTCGGGCGATCCAAAGGGTCAGTCGTGGGCTGGATCGTTATACGGATCACCTTTCGTTGGCGGTTGATCTTATCGAAACCGCTCCGCCGGGTCGTCACCCGGTCCCAGAGCGACCCGAGGAATTGGCCAGGCATCGTGCCGATGGCTACGGTCGAACTGAGGTCGATCTCGGTCCTTACGCTTGGTAGGGCGTCTGGAGAGTTGGATTCGAAGCGCGGTCCGTGATCGGCGACGCGCCTAGACTGAGGTCATGATCAGCGTCCGATCGTTTGGCTTAGCCCGGTGGTCTCGACTGCCAATTGGTTGATCACAAGGGGTTTCGTTCTGCGTGCACGCATCGTTCTGACCTTAGAGGTCAGGCCGAGGTCGTTCTCGGTCTTTCGTTCAGTGAGACGCCTAGGTCGGACCGGTTCGATGCGGTTCCTGCCCATGATCAGCGTCGCGCCTAGGCTTAGCCATGATCAGCGCCTGAACATATGGTTCGGCCCTCCGGTGGCCTTGGCTGTCGGCCAGCCAAGTGCGGGGGGGTTTCGTTCGGTCGCCTCCCCGTGTTTGAACCTGCCGTTGCGGTTACGGGGATCAGACGGCTCCCGTGCCTCCACGCGGAGGGCAATCGGGCTGTCCGGGAATTCGAACCGCCGGTCGATCCGAGCCCGCGTCACGTC
>BCLH01003204.1:0-33395 GCA_001602315.1 Zoysia pacifica
TGTCCTTGTACCCTTGAGTTCCTCCGTCTTCTCCGTGTATTCTCTCGCCACCGCGTCCTGGTACTCGTCGGCGGCTTCCATGAGCACCACGCCCGTTGCTCTTGTGTCCTCCAGCTCCTGCACCACCGTCTTGATTCTTCTCTCGACTGTCTCCTGGTACTCATCGGCTGCGTGCATCAGCAGCACACCTGCCTGCCTTAACTGCTGCTCCACTCTACGCTTCTCGACTGTCAGTTCTGCGTTCTTATGCATCAGTTCCTGAGCCGCCCTCTTGTTCTGCTCTAACTGCATCTCCAGTCTACGCTTCTCACGGTCCAATTCGCTGTTTTGTCGCACCAAATCCCGTATCCTGGAGTCGGACTCCCTCACCTTGTCTTCTAGGTTGCGCACCGTACCAGAAAGGACTGCAACATGTGTTTTAGAGGGGCAGTATTAGATGTAAGAGATTGGCCCGTACAAGTATACTCCCTTCGTTCTTAAATAGTTAAATTGATAACGTCGTTGATTTTTAATCTCAACTTTGATCATTTTTTTATTCAAAAATTAATTTAAATGTGAAAAAATTTAAGTTGTAATTCAAATAGCTCTAATGATAAATTAAATTATAACAAAATATATAATATTTATTAAAAAAATTAAATAAAATAAATGATCAAAGTTAAAGTTAAAAGTCAATAGTGACAATAATTAAAAAACAAAAAGTATATATATATGCAACAAAGCTTTGATGATTTGGCCCACCCCAGGGCCACAAGAAGGCCATGTTGATGTTGCGGAGAGCACGTAGGAGAGGTCGATGACGGCAACTTGCGGCTGCGGCACTTGTTGTCGCGCGTTCGCTGGTTTTCTGCACCGTGGTTCAGACGAAAAATGCTGCATGCAGGCTGAGTATATAAGGGAAGAAAGGAAAGGGTAAGGGAGGGCAGGTGAGAGGATGGAGTGTGGTGCGAGGAAGAGGGGAATAGCGTGGGGGAGAATGGATGGAGTGTAGGTGAAGAATAGGAAAGAATCAGTTCAGAGGAATACTTTGGTACCAGGAAAGAGTGTTGTTGACAAAGAGGAAAGGAAGGATCCACGAACAAAGCAACTCATGGTCAGGCATATTCTCCAAAAAAAAAAAAAAGCAACTGTAATTTTATACTCATGCTCAGGCGTATTCTCGGAAAAAAATAAAGCACTCTAATATTATTGTCATTTATCAAAGTATGGAACTGACAAGATAGAGGCCGAGCACTGGCTCAGGTGGCCAGCGACACCGGTTGTGAGCGCTGCCACCGGGGTTCCGAAATCCCTGGCATCGAACACGGGGTCCTCAAGGGACTTTTTCCAAAAAATAAAAAAAAAATTACAGGGCCTATTTTGGATTGTAGAAAAAATTTCTATTTTCTGCATTTCTCTTGTGAAATTTCTATAAAACTAATCCAATACCCGTGCTCCGCTACAGGCAAGACAAATTAACGCAATATCTGATCCACTGTAGGCAAGGCAACTTGACGTTTCACAATATCCATTTTGATCAAACTATATACATTGTAAATGCTCACACCACTTATTAGCACATATAGTCTAATGCCTATGCTCTGCTAAAAGGAAAAGTTGTGTGAGTATCACATATTCCCTCCGTTTTTTAATTTCTTTAATTGATGTCACCGTTTACTTTTAAATTTAACTTTGACGTTCATCTTATTCTTTAAAAAATTATTCGAATGTGTAAAATTTTAAGTTGTGATTCAAATAACTCTAATAATAAATCAAATTATATCAAAATCTAAGAAATTTATCAAAAGAATTTGAATAAGACGAATAGTCAAAATTGAATTTAAAAGTCAACGATGATATCAATTAAATAACGGAGAGAGTACATAATTTATAGCAATATCTGAACTCTGATCAACTAACCTAGCACTACAGATCTCCTTCTAATCAGATAAAGAAATAGAGGAAGGTGCGAGTATCGTTAGATGGTCATCATCAAAATAGAATAAAATATGATGCTTGCAGTACTCAAATCATGCCTCTGGCTAAATGGAGCTGCATGTCTCTAGAGGAGAAAAAATGCAAGTGTCTTCTAGGGTATTTTGCGCATTAAGGAAGCTATAAAATTCCAATGTCACGGTCCAATCTGATGCAGTATCCATATTTTGTGGACGTTTTCATTTTCACCAGTAAGTAGCTAGCGGGCATGGTATGCTTACCGTACAATACTTGTCCATCAAGAACTAAGCTATGAACAGGCAACAGCATTACCTTTTATGGTCTTCCCCTAATATAAAAAAACTACAACTTAATCAATTTCCAACGAGTGAACAATATCTAAATTACTACTCATGTTTTGAAGAGCAGGCCATGGTACGAGCTTTACCTTTTCGTTTATGAAACCATTGAGATGCATTTCTACCAAAATGATAGATCAATCAAGTGGATCGGATTGAATGTCCACCTCCCACCCGATTCAACAACAAAGAAAAAGGCCTTGCGAAGTTTGAATCCTATTTAATTAAGAAATTACAAATTTGTGCAAACGCTACAACCAAGGTCTTCCTACACTGGGATCATTTTGTCAATTAAAAGTATTGCAGTTTATCATTAGTATAGAAACCTCAAAATGAAGCCTTGTGGCAGTGAACGTGAAGATATAGCTACTACCAAAACTATGGGCAGTCCACAATGTTCAACCTCTTCCTCAATGAAATTTACCTGCATGCAAGGATGCGAATTAAACTGGAGAATGTGTCAAAAGTGCATAAACATTTTAAATCTTGACAATGCAAACATTCTGGTTATGTGGTACAGGCTTATGAACAGTAGTTTTGAAGCAAGTAGATAGCAGAGCATCAGTTAGGTTGTATATTACCTTCTAGCTATGTGGAATATGCCCCATCACTGGACAACAGATAAGGTTCATAAGCAAACAGCAAGCTAAATAGGTACTAGTAAAAAATGCAAGAATCATGCTGACCTGTAATAGACACTTTGCTGCTGAGATTTTCTTAGAGAACTTCAACAAAGCCCATATAAAATGCAAGTTCTCTATTGCATCCAGTGGGATTTCGTCCAGTTCCATCCTATGTTTCAATTCTTTGAGATAAGTTGAAACCTGAACTTTACGCAAGCAGCTACCCTTTTTTGGTCATGAATTGTTCGTGATTACCTAAGTTTTTCCTCCAACATAACATTCCAACTGTTCTACCCATTGTCAATTAATCTATGGAAGATTGCCCATCTGCCATGGCGAATAACTATAAATTATCAGTGGCCCAGATCAGGGGGCTAAAATCAAAACATCATAGTGCCCTAAGTTGTTTGGAGGATAAAATCAAAACATCATAGTGCACTAACTTGTTTGGAGGATTCGTACTTCTCGACGATGGTAGCGCATTCACCCGTGTTGGATTCATCGTATGGTCCTTGAACATTAGGAGGAAAGCTATTACGGTGGCAGGAAACTGTTGATGAACGACTTGGGTGGAACACGGTGCCTCCTGCAGCCTACATATACAAATAACATTACATCTCTGAGCATTTGCAAATATTATACATTTAATTCACTCTGTTCTGTGTAGGCCTGTCAACGAGCCAAGCTCAAGCAAGCTTAGGCCCTTCAGGCTTGAGCTCGAATCCAACTCGAATCGAGCTCGAGCGAGCCCAGCTTAGATTTCGAGCTCAAAGTTGAGCTCGAGCACGGCTCGATTCGAACTCGAGCCTGTAGGAGCTCAGCTCGATTTAAGCTCGTTAATTAAAAAAATCATAAATATTATAAAATAAATAGTATTAAATGTTATTTTTAGATTATTAAATTGATAAATTAGTTATTAAAATTAAAAAAATAATGATTATTCATCTTCACGAGCTTTATCGAGCTTAATCGAACTCGAGCTTATAAGCTCGCGAGCTTCACACCGAGCTCGAGTTCAGCTCGTTTAATTTTCGAGCCGAGCTCGAATCGAGCTTCTAACGAGCCGAACTCGAGTAGCTCGCGAGCTTCGAGCTTCTTTGACAGCCCTAGTTCTGTGTGTAATCTTGGTATGTAGAATTCCTCATGACACATACACAATCTCATTATCTGAAACATGATGGTTGAGACAAATGCAAGAGAAATAGATTTGAATGTGAGAGCAATAATCAACCTGATAATAAATGAGATGAACACTGTAGACTGAAATTCAAATATATTGCACTCCAATGCATGAGTATATTGGATTCTACTATCTTCAAAATATATAATTCAAAGGCATCAAATAGTTGAATATACAATGTAAAAAACATTTGTATTCAAAAGCACCTCAGCTTCTATGATGTAAGGACCTCTCTGTAAATGATGTTTTTTTAACATGTCACCAATGGTATTTGCTACCACATCTCTCTTTAGAATTTAACATCCCTTCTCATCACTTTGATTCCTTGCTAAGCTCTTTTTTTTTTGGCCTGTAATGACCTACACAATCAAACCAACAATGTTATAATCAGGCGCAAATGAACAATGAACAGAACAAACTAAAAAACAGAAACTTGAATGTAACATTCAGATCCTGTAACAGAGGTGATCTTTCAAGTTCCAAGTTCCAAATAGTCAAAATAATGAGAGAACAGCAGACAAAAAAAAAACAGGTAATACAATACATTAGACATAATTACAAATATACATGCATACCAAACTGAAAAGGAATCGAATCTATGGAACTATCATAGATAGATTCTCCTTCGGCATGTCATGAGCCTGCTAGTAATATACAAACTCCTTCAGCATGTTACGAGCCTTCTAGTTATACAGAAACTACCTTCACCAACCTTAAACTAATCTAACCTGTCAAAATGTTTACCTTTTATCATTAGCATGCTAAAAACGTCTGATCAACATATATAATTTGCCCATGGCAGCCAACTATAATAACTTCACCCTAAAGTCTCGTTAAATAATTCTGCAGTCAGGTTATGTTATACTGGTTCTGAATCATCCACAGTTAAGGAAACAAAGGTTCAATAATCTGGTACTATATATTAAGATGTCATGGACCTGCAGTGCAGAAGTGACAAATAAAAATCAAGGAAATCAAAGTTTAATACTCCGTCAGTCTCAAGTTGAACTCAATCTGCAGTGCGGAAGCGGCAAATTTCAGAGACAAATGAAATTGGAGTGCAGTAGGCTTGAACCTTATCCATACACACCAAAACTGAAATTAAGAATACCAAAAAGCCGGTGGCGTAGGAATCTGGAGAGAGCGAGATGAGCCATGAGCGCGTGCATACCTGTTGACTCCCATGCAGATGGAGCTGCGCTTCCCAACAACATCAGGTACCTATACATGAATGCTCAGGAAATTTGATGCAATACCAGTCCACATTCGACACTCTCGCCATCGCCCCGTCGCTCCGTGACGGCAGGAGTCCAGCACCGGCAAGACCAGCCTCATCGCGGCCATGGCCAACCTCCTCGAGTTCGACATCTATGACCTGGAGCTCACCACCGTGGGCACCAACTCAGACATCCCGAGGCAGCTCGCCTCGACACGGCCCGAGCGCAGCAGGGGAGGAGGGGGAGTCGGTCGCAACCGGGGAGGAGGCAGAGTCGGCGGCCAGGCGGAGCAGGGAGCTGGAAAAAGCGGCGGCGTGAGGGAGCTGCAGGGTGAGAGGCAGCGAAGTTTATCAGGGATGCGGGGAAGAACTCCATTTCTGCAGATCCCCTTTTCTCAGTCGGAGGTTAGAGATCGGCAGCGGGATGATAGGAGCATGAAGCGAAAATGTATGGTACGGATGACCCTTGTGAACTTGGGATTTTTGGCTGACTAGGGAATCCTTAATACATCATTTTAGTTAGTGGAACATCCGGAAAACAACATCAATTAGTTTAAGGGACTGTTTGATTCGTCCTACTAATTGTTTACCGATTAAAAATTACTAAGTCAATTTTTCTAAACAGGTGGACTAATAAAAGAACTAATTTTTAGTTCATATATATAGATTAATTGTTTTTCAATTAGTTAATAGAACTAGTTTAGAGTAACAATTTGTGGATACAATAAAAAACTTAAAATACCCTTAATTTTTATTTTCAGAATGGTTAAAGATTTATGGTAATTAAAAAGTTGCCGGTAATTATTTTATTAATGTAAATCGATGGTCATAACTGATAGACGATGGGACCATTTTTTTAATAATTTTTGTTAATTAATTAATTTATTATGTTGCTCTAATTACACTATAATATATTTGTGTTAAATAAATCGCAAAGTAAATTTGAGAAAATAGCAGGCATCTAACAACTAGTCAATCGGATCAAACATACACAAACTAATAACTAGATCAAGGTAAAACTGATATTTTATTAAAAGAGGGACAAACAATTAGTCTTTTTTTCAAACAAGCAACGAACTAAAAATTAGTCGACTAATTTTTAGTTCGAGTTAACAATTAGTCAGTCCGATCAAAAAAGGCCCTAATTTTCTTCTCCTAAGTACCATTCTCTATTTTTTTTCCCTTTTACTTTTGTTTTTGTCCTTAATTCACTTTTTTTTTTTACTGATCTGCCCTTACTCTACTTTATATCTTTCTGCCCTTCTGCCACCAGGAAATCGCAAACGATCCTAGGTAAACATCGATGAGGGGCGTCCCTAGGCCCGAGCGGGCTGTGCGACGGCACAAGGCCCCCAAAATTATGGAGCTCCAAATTTTCTAAATACTTTAAATATATAATTGCATTTATAAGTTTTATTTAATTAGTCTTATGTATAATCTATAATAAACATAAATTTATTTAGAAATTGTTCCAACTTATAAGACATGTCTTTCACGAATTAGATTACAAATCGAATTAGACAAATTGGTCTACTTTTTAATTGTTTTAAGCGCGTCTTTCACAAATCAGGCTTTGAAAAAATGAATTGAAAAATAAATAACATAAGATAAAATAAAAAAATTGGCACTAGAATTTTAAGCCCCGTTTATTGCTTTGTATAGAACCTCCAATTTTATAGGGACGCCCCTGCAATCCCAATTCAGGCTGGGCGCATGCGGCCAACTGGCGCATCCTGGCCTCGTCGCCGTGCAGGCTAGGCGTGGGCATTGCGGGATCTTCAGGTCCCGAGATTTTCTCGTTCTGCAGTTTCTGCTCGACCACACGCAACTGCGCTCTGGGCAACAGCGATATGCATGTGATGGTGACAATGGCTGATTGCGATCAGGGGCACAGGGCTGTGACGGTCACCGACCTCGCCATGTATCGCCCTCGCCTCGAGACGCAGAGACGCAGAGGGGACTGTAAGGGGACGCTACCGACCATCGCCGTCGCTCTCGCCTGGAGACTCAGAGAACCTCTCATGGCCATCGCCCCCTCCTGAGCGCCCTCACCGGCCTCATTGACGAAGCTGGACTTGAAAAAAATGATGGGGCAGGTCTGTTCAATCTAACAAGGGCAAAACGGTCAGGAATAATAGAAACATTGCCAACAAAAATAGAAAAACAGAGACAATTTAGATAATGGTACTTAGGAGAAGAAGATTAGACAAATTGATATTGTTTCCCAGATGTTTCACAAACTAATGGTGTATTAAAGATTCCCTAACTAATGAGTGGTGTCAGCCAAAAAATCCCTATGAAATTAACTAATTAGATACCGGTGCGTTGCCACGGATCAAAAAAATCATTTTCATAGCAATGAAATTATTTGTAATATTTTATTTTGACTCCCCAATAATTTTGTTTTGATGCTTAGATATTGTTTCCCAGATGTAATATTTTATTTTGACTCCCCAATAACTCACACATCCGTGTACGAGAACGTCGACGCTTCTTCGACGCAGGGTTTAGGCAGCATCTACACAACCTCGCCTCAAGAGAGAACTTGTCGGAGGAGGATCGTTTTACGGTGATTTAAGCTCGGTCAGGCCAGTCGGATCGTCCTCGATCATCGTCGAGACGAAGGAAGAACACCACAAGAGTCGAGTAAGGGGATTAGGGTTTGAAGAAAAACGAAAATGTAAAAGCAAATGATAGATTCGATTGGAATTACCCTCAACCGTTTATGGGCCTCTGTTTTATAGAGGTGGAATGGTCTTATTCCGCAAGGCAACAGATCCTCAAGTTAGAAAACAAATTAGAATCGATTTGCTCAAAACTTTTCTAAATCGACACTACCAGAGTCTTGGTAAATTGCTGGACACTTTGGTGACTTCGATAAGATGCGAGAGGTTCCGTCGTGTAATTTTGGCAACTCAAAAGGGCTTGTCAGACCTCTCGGCATGATGCTAGACACTTAGGTGGTCTTTCTGCGCCAACCCGAGATGGCTTGACCGATAGTTCCGTGTGATGTCGGACGCTTCGGTGGGCTGAAAGCCCAAATCCGAGAGGACCTGCAGAACACTCCGGCATAACGCTCGACACTTCGGTGAGCTAAATGCTCAAACCAGAAAGTGCTTGCCGAACAGTTCGGCGCTATACCGAAAACTACAGTGAGCTGAGTGCCCCGAACCTGAGAGGGCTTGCCGGACTCTCCGGCAACGTGCCAGACATTTCAGTGGGTTAGCGATTTTTGGGTGTTAACATATGCTCTCTATTTTTTTGGTGAAGTTTCTGCACCACAAAACATTCTAAACACCCAAAAACATCTGTAAAGGTGATGGTCCTCCTGACTCATCGACTATTGTATCATTCTTAGCAACGATATTCTTCATATCAGCCGTTCTTCTCTCTTAAGCTTCTTGACATACACTCGGATGATACTTTTTCAAGTATCGGCCGTTAAAGGTCCTAGGTAATGATTCTTCTCAGATATCTTACATGTATGCATTCCCATTAATGACTTTTAATACTCTATATGATTCATCCCAACTAGGAGACCATTTTTTGAATTTGTTGCTTCTTGAGCCTACGAGCAAAATAATTTTTTCACACTAATTTGCCCACCTAAAAAGTTTTAACCTTTACCTTCTTATTGTAACCTCTAGCAACTCTCGCCTTATCTTTCTCAATTTTTCTCAAGGCACTCAAACGCTTATCGGTGACTTCATCAATATTGTCTAGCATTAAAGTTTTATACTCATCGGTAGATAAACTATTTTGTTTAGCTAATCTTAAAGCTCTCAGATTTATCTCGGCGGGCAAAATGGTCTCGTCCATACACAAGTTCATAGGGTATTACCTTAGTTGCCCCATGCCTAGATATCCGATGAGCCCATAAAGCTTCCAATAAAACTTTATGTCATCTCTTAAGATGGTCTTCTATCTTTTTCATAATGAGTTTGACAACCTTTTATTACTAGACTCGGCCTGACCGTTGGTCTGAGCATAATATGTAGATGAATTGAGTATCTTAATTCTGTAAGATTCAGAAAAATTCTTAACATGATCGAACGAAAAGAAAGTACCTTGGTCGGTAGTCAAAGTTTGCGGTATGTCAAATCTATGAATAATATGCTCGGTAAGAAACTCAATTACTTCTTTGTATGCCATGTTCTTAAGAGCCACTGCTTCAGTCCATTTAGTGAAGTAATCCGTCGCCACTAACACAAAGCGGTGCCTCTTCAAAGATAGAGGATATATTTGCCCTATGAAGTCCAATCCCTATCCTCGGAATGGCTATAGTCTTATGGCGGGATTCATAATGGCAGCGGGTGCCAATTGAATATTACCAAACCTTTGGCACTCCTCGCATCTTTTGTAGTAATGATAACAATCGGCAATTATGGTTGACCAATAGAACCGTCCTTTCTTAATAACTATTTCATTTTCGGAGCCGATTGATGCATACCACAAATGCTTTCATGAATTTTCTCGTGGCCCCTTTGGCCTCATCATCCAAATATTTCAAGAGCAAATCATCTCTCGTTCAACAGTATAAGTTACCATCAACCAAAGTATATTTGAAAGCTACATGCCGAATCTTTCTATCCACACTTTGGGTTGGACTATGAATGTATGGAATTGTGGGTGGCCTCCAGTCAAGTGATTTGGCACTATCACGTTTTAACGTGTTAGTATCTGAATGATCTAGTTCTAGCACCTCAAGCATCGGTTTCTTAATAACTGAAAATTTACCTCTACTAACATTATAACCCGATGCCTTTTGCGCCAACTCATTTGCTTTACTGTTTTCTTGCCTAGGCATATGATGTATATTGAACCCATCCATCTCTTTAATGACGTCTAGGCATTTGTCCAAAACAGCATTCAACGATCCGTCTAAGCATTGAAAATTTTCAGCAACTTCTTGCACTACTAATAATGAATCGCCAAAAATCTCTACATGTTTAAACTCTATGGACTCTAACATCTTCAAGCCGAACAACAATGCTTCATATTCGACTTGGTTATTGGTGCAATCATACTCCAATCGGTTTGAGAATTCAAAATTTTCATTATGAGGAGAAACTAATACTACGTCAACACATTGACCCTCTTTGCAAACCGATTCATCAAAATACAACTTTCAAAAGGTAAAATTCACATAACCAACATTCAAATCATGATCTAAATCAATTTAATGTTCAACAATAAAATTAGCAACAATTTGGCACTTCATAGATTTCAATGATTCATAAGCCAAATCATATTAAATCAATGCATAAGCCCATTTACCAAGCATACCACTAAAAATCGGTCGATGCAAGATATGTTTGATAACATCGGTTTCATAAACAACCACACAAGTACTAAATAACAAATAGTGTTTCACTTGGTGCAAGCATGATAAAAAAACATAGTTTTTCGATAAGAGTGTAACTTGTTTTTGCATCAATCAACCGCCGGCTCACATATGTGATCATATACTCTTTTCCTTCGGTTTCTTGTGTCAAAACAGCACCAACCACATAATCTTCCGCCGCTACATAGAGACGAAAAGGAACCCCCTTAGGCGCCCTAAGAGGCGAAGATAAGTATTCTTTGATCTTCTCAAAAGCTTTTTGTTGTTTTGCTCCCCAAGTGAATTCGATTTCATTCTTTAACCGAAGAATAAAAGTAAATGCATTGATTTTTCTTGATAAGTTAGATATGAACCGTCTCAAATAATTCACTTTGTCTAAAAAGCTTTGCAACTCTCTCTTACATACAGGCGCTTGCACATTCAATTGCTTCTATTTTTTTTAGATCTACCTCTATACTCTTTTCATAGACTATAAAACCTAAAAACTTACCAGCTGATACACCAAAAGCACATTTGAGCGGGTTCATTTTCAAACCAAAACGACGCATTCGATCCAAAACGAATTTCAAATCAGCCAAGTGAAAATCTAAAGCGGCCGATTTGATCACCAAATCATCTATGTAAACCTCCATGATGATATCAAGCAAATCATGAAAGATAAAATTTATGGCTCTTTAATATGTGACAACCGAATTCTTTAACCCAAAAGTCATGACAAGCCACTCAAACAATCCTACAAAACTAGGACATCTAATAGCAGTTTTAGACATATCCTCTTCAACCATAAAGATTTAGTTGTATCCCGCATTACTATCAAGAAAACTAATAACTCTATCTGAAAGTATAATTGATCAACATATCGGCCATAGACATAGAATATTCATCTTTAAAAATGGCTCTATTCAAATTTTTGAAATCAATGTAAACTCTTATCTTACCGGTGTTCTTCTTCTCTACCGGCACGATGTTAGATATCCACTCCGTATACCTACAAGGTCTTATAAACTTCACATTAAGTAATCGGTCAATCTCCTCTTTAATCCGATCATGCATATTCGGGTTGAATCTTCTCATCAGTTGCTTAAAAGGCCTAAAATCAGATTTGATAGGAAGCCGATGCTCAAATAGCTCGTGGCTCAACCCGAGGATTTCATTATAAGACATTCCATGTATTCTTTTAGCAAACTGATTAGCTTTATCTTGTAATCGGCTTTCAGATTTTTGTTTATAAAAGTTGGCCTAGGATAATCATCGCTACCAAGATTCAGCTCCTCTAGAGGGTCGACCAATATAAATCCTTGTCCTAATTTATTCATGTCATCTTTTTCTACTATAGCTTCACATATATCGTTCGTGTTGGACCGATAGTTTTTCACTCTCTTTTGCAACTAATTAAGATTAGACTCTATTAAATCACATTATATGATTGAGCCGGTTTTTCATCGGCTTTACATTGACGAGTACAAAACCATCTCTAGTTACACTAAGAAAATCATAATTCATCAAGTCTAAACCGGTTAAGCACTTAACAGTGTCATGCGGCAAAGAAGATGATTCGACCATAGCAACACAAGCCGATGCATCCGCATGAACAATCTCTACATCATCACCAATCTATTATATCAAGAATTGATGCAATGTAGAGAGAACACATCTATTGACACGAATCCAATCACATCCTAAGATTAAGCTATAACTAACACGCACATTGGCAACAAAGAAAGCGGTAGCCATAGTTTTCCTCCCAACGGTGAGCTCTACAGAAGCGACCCTTTTAGCCTTGATAAATCTCCTCCTCTCACACTGTTCAAAGTTATGTTGGTCCGAATAAGCTCGTCATCAGTCTTACCTAGCTTTTTAAACAAAGAATGCGGTATTAGATTAACAGTAGCACCACCAATGTACAAGCATACGAGAAATTAGTGTGTCATTGATATGACCTCTCACATAGAGGGGCTTCAAATGTTTCTCTGATTTCTTGGGCTTCTCAAAGATAGCACTTTTTGGTCCAAAGTCGAATTGTGGCATAACCTCTTCTTTCTCTATAAGGGAATAACCGAAAAGGGATAAACAAAAGGTGTTAATATCCATACCTTTTTGAGGCAGTGTAGGCCGTAGTTCAAGAGGTCGTTATCATCGAACTCGTACATATCGACGTCTCCCGTGGGTTAAGGCGCTGTAGAATCCTCTTTCAAGATGACGTCGGCCAAATCTAGTGCCTTTGGAGTAGCCACCGCTTCCTCCGTCACCGGTGGAGTGGGAACCTCGAGCTCCTTCACTCTCCACTGGTTACCTTAAGGGACCATCGGCTTGATCTCGTTGAAGACATCATCCCTCTTCTTCTCTGCCTCCTCCTCTCGAATCTTCTGAAGGCGCAGCCATTGAAGGTTCCTCTTTTGAGTGTAGGTCAAGCCAAGTGAACACCACCTCGATTGTGTTACTTGGAGGAGCTCATGCTGCTCCTAACAAGCCTTTTCATCCTAATCATCCAAAGTGATTGGTCCCGTCAAGACTCCCAATTTTGACATCGGTTGTGCTGATTTTCACAACTCCTCCGGATGCACTTTTTTGGTAAACAAAAGTGGAAGGGGAAATTTCATTACCTTACTTTGGGCGCCACTTTTGCTTAGGCACGGTGGTAGAGCCCCCTTCTTGCACTTTGATCAGTTGAAACTCTGACCGATCCAGAATAGGACCGAAGAGCCTTGCGAAGACATCTCTCCTCGATCCGTTCCACCCCGAATGTAATGGTGGGTATGGCATCAGCGAAACGGGTATAGGTGGCATGAGAATCGGTGATACTGGCATCTACGGTCCCATGTATGGATGCCACACTGAAAACGGTGGGCAAGACATAGGATGAAACCATGGCGGTGGTACTTTGAACCCATGTGGAGGAACAAGAGGAGGCCCACAAGCATCCACGGTTCGCCTCATCCCCTTTCGAGGTGAGCTGCCTCCCCACGATGGTGACTTTGGCCGCTTCATAGACCAATTATTCAAATCGGTCTTTTAATTTTTGTACTTGACCATAAGACGATTGAAGGCGCTTTTGAGCCTCATCTTCTTGTCCATGGCCATGCCGTGGTTTACTTTCTACTTGTCCACCTCAGACTTCTTTGACTTTATCATCTTGGGTTGTAGAATTTGCCCCCCGGGTCTAGAGCCTCGGATGGTGACCTTGAGAGACTCTTGACCATCGGAGGACTTCTCGAGCGCCACCTTCCTAGAGGCCCATTTCTCACTCGGAGAAATAGGCATCTCCTCTCTGATGATCGCGTTCTTCCCTTTAGTTGTATCAGCTTGAGCTCTAAAGTGTTGACGGAGAAAGAGTGTTTGTCGATCTGCATCTCTTTAAGACTCAATCGTCCCTCATTAAGGGCTGATTGGACCTGTCGACAAAAAACATTGCAATCGTTAGTAGTGTAAGAATAAGAGTTTTGCCATTTATAATATGCTCTATGTTTAATCTCATCCGTCGGAGGTAAAGTATATGCATCTTAATGTATCCACCTCAGTGTAACTCATCAAATATTTTATCGCATTTAGCTACATCAAAGATGTATTTCATATCATCTTTTTATTTTTATGAACCGGTTTAAGCGAATCACAAGCACACGATTTGGCTTTAGGTGGCCAAACAAACTTGGCAGCCAAAATGTCATTGTAATCCTCATCACAGCTATCCGAATCATATTCCACGACGTGCACGCTGTGGTGGATCTTGTAATCATATTTTATTTTTTTTACTTCGGCTTTTTTGAGCCCAAGTCTTTTGTTGAAGGTGAGTGAGTATAATAAAATCGTATCCCTCTAACTTCTCTCTAAGATGCGACCGCAAACCTCTAAAAAAGCTAGGTCGGCTAGAACTTTTTTAAAAATTGTTAAATTAAAGCATCGGTTCCTAACATCTCTAAACCGCCAAAGATAATCGACGACAGGTTCTTTCCTGTCGAACCGATGTCAAATGTGACAACTTTAATTCGTTGTCCCCAGAATAAAAGTGATCATGAAACTTGCGCTCTAAAGACTTCCATGTGTATGTGGAGCCTGAGGACAATGATGAAAATCAAGAGAAAACGGTTTCGGTTAGTGATAAAGAAATCAACCATGCTTTTAAAGCCTCACTAAAACCGGCCTCTTCTAGTTGTGCTATATACTGAGTAACATGTTCACAAGTGGTTTTGCTATCTTCGTTATTGAATTCGGTCTCTTCCCTTGAGGTATGCTTCTACCGTCTCACAAAATTGTTTGTTTAAGTTCTCCTTAGTGCGTGCTATGCACTCTTTTATATTAGTAATGGGTGGCCAATGGATGTGGCCGATGGTGAAAGATGTGTGCTCGTTTTTATAGCACTAAATAATTCGTTAGAGATGGGGCTATGAGAGATACTTGTACCGCTTAGTGAGATAGGTGATGTGCTATATGTGACGGTACAGTAAAGAGGAATAAAATTAGCTAATTCATTCAATCGGCTCGTGGCCGGATTGGAGATGCTAGTGATTGATATTATGCTAGCGAGGGACACTACTAAAATATTAGTTTGCTCATGAGATGAAAAACTAGTTTGTCCACTAAATGAGTTCAACGGCATGCTATACGGGGTTGTTCTACACTAGATGTAGTCGACACCAATTGCTTGTAGTAGGACCTACATGTGCAACATGAGAAGACGATGCAATACTAACATATTTAGACTTAGACCAGTTTTTTTTAATCATGTATTGCAGTCAATACCTTTTTTAGATCGGCAAAGTAATATGGAAGGTCATTAAAAGTAATGGCAAGGTGCGAAGATGTCTTCATATTGGCAGCATTCATGGCTGCGTCGTCAACGACGGTCGGAAGAACGGGTTCCTTCACTTGGTAGATCGCGCCTTGACGGTACTTCTTAAAGCACACCAAGTACTCTTTCAGCTCCTGCTCTTCCCGCGCCTTGCGCATCTTCTCAGAGGCCCTCCGACATTCTAAAAATACGTTGCGTGCCTCCTCGAGCAACTCCTTCAAAGTCGGTATGATGATGTTTGTCGTGGAGATCTCAAAGGTCATGGTGGAGACCGACGATTCGGTTTGTGCAACCGAAATCAATTGTCCCCAGCGGAGTCCCAAAAAAGTGTGTTGAGCCGAAATTGGGTTTGAGCCAATGCACTGCTCACACGTCTATGTGCGAGAACGTCGACGCTTCTTCAACGTCAGGTTTGGGCAGCACCTAAACAATTTCGCATTGGGAGGGACCCCGAAGGAGAATCGTTTTAGGGATTACAGTTTGGAGAAGAATGAAAATGTAAAAGAAAATAATAGTTTCGATTGAGATACCCCTCAACCAGTCATGGGCCTCTATTTTTTAAAGATGGGATGGTTTTATCTCGCAGGGCAACAGATCACTCAAGTTAGAAAACAAATTAAAATCGATCTGCTGAAAACTTTCTTAAATCAACATTACCAGAGTCTCTCATAAAGTGTCAGACACTCCAGTGACCGGAGTCTCCGGTAAGATGTCGAAGGTTCTGTCGTGTAATTTCAGTAACCCGAGAGGTGTTGCCGGACCTTCCAGCGTGACGTCAGACACTCCGGTAGTCTTTCTGCTCAAATCTAAAATGGCTTACCGGACAGTCCGGTGTGGCACCCGACTCTTCAGTAAGCTGGAAGCTCAAAACCAAAAGGGTCTGCCAGACAGTCTGGCATAACACTAGACACTTCAGCGCCAGATAGTCCGGCGTAGCACCGGACACTCGAGTGAGCTAAATACTCAAACTCGAGAGCACTTACCGGATAGTCTAACACTATGCTGGACACTCCGGTTAGCCAAATGCTCCAAACTCAAGAGAGGTTGCCACACTCTTCGGCAACGTGTTGAAGGTGGGTAAGCAATTTTTGGATTCAAAAGAAGAATATTCACATAATAGGAAAAACATGTGGATCGCGCCTGACTTTTCTAGCTTTACTGTGAAGGTCAAAATCCCAACACCCGTAGTAAACCAGCTCGCGAAAGGCAGAGCCCACCATCATCGTCTTTGCAGCGAAAACCAGGCCACTTCGGACCAATACGTTCGCACAGGCGAAACTCTCCCCAAGCCAATCTCTCCCGTTCCTCTGGTCCCATATCCCCGCACTTGTAGGTTCTGTAAAAGAAATAAAACCAAACAGATGTCATAAATCAATTTCGAGAAGAATAACACAAATGAAATATATAAAAAAAAACACCTAGATCAACATAATGGGTAAATAAATAATTACACTGTAAAGATATACTATTTCATCTCTACTCTTTAAAATGTACAATTTTTCTTTTCTACGTACACACTGCAAAATGTCACTAACAAAAATAAGTTAGACTACATACATACAAAAAATACACCCAGAGTTAAACCTTTTACAAATCTGACGGATGAAATCTCTTCATAGACACCTTTTATAAAATCTAAAGGACAAGCTATTCTAGATCTTTTAGATGTTGAAACCACACCAAACATTATCAGTTAACAAACACAACTATTAAAAAAAATATATGAGATTCAAAGAAATTGTTAGAAAGCAAAATAAATTTATTTTAATATTAATATATAATTTCTTAAGTTATTTTTTTAGATCGTAGCATTAGTATGGACATTGGGACTATCTAGACATATTACATGGTAAAAAATAGATAAATCATACAAAGTTTCTTCTTGAAATAAGAAGATAGAAACAATTGGATGATGTTAAGCTTGCATGTTATTTATCATGTTGCCAATGGCGAAGTGCCAAATGGGATTATAGTATACTAGACTAGAAAAAATGGCGCGCCAGTGCCGTGCCGCAAGGGAATTCTCAGTTGCAAACCTACAGTAAATCAGAGCTATTGTAACAATTGAACTTCAAGAACAGTATAAACAAGGAGCTCGTGGGTGTGACATTCTGTGTAAAGTGCTCCATATAATTTTTTTAATTTGCTTACGATCTAATGTCACCGCAAAAGAAATAACCTCATGTTTATGGTACAGTGATCTTTTAATTTCTGATAGGCCAACCAAGGTATTTGTAATATTAGACTAATTTTTTTACTATATCAAACACATCATTTTTCTCTTGTCAAAGTAATTAAAAAATTTATTCACATGCCACTTAGGACTTCACTTTTATTTTAAATTTGGTCAACATGTATAATAGCACCGACATTTATTGGAACTAATCAGTGCATCCCCTTTTTTTGGCATTTTTACATCCTTAGACTTTTATATTCTGCAAATTTTCTTATATTCTGGGATCAATCTCGATCTGCAATGTTAACTCAGGAAAAAAAAAACACATAGAGCAAATTTCTTACAAATAATCATCTTGGTTCATATGTTTAGGTCAAATTTAAATTGGAGTCTAAATCAAATGGAAAAAATCAAAGTTTCAATAAAATTTAAACTTTCCATCTAATACTGCATGTTTGTTTGTTGGTCCATTAATGTTTCAGTAAAATATGATTTTTCTAATATTCTCCCCTTTCATTATTGACGAAAATTTCATTTTCATATGAAATATACACCGCCACTGCTGCTGAAATTATCCTGGAATGGATTGCTGAAACCACCTTCGAATGGGTTGTCAGATCTGCCTTCTGGAGCATACGCTTTCTCAAATTTATCTAAGACAACCTGTAAGAATCAGGCCAATCACCGACCACATTAGAATTGACATAGCACACTGATAAATGGACACGTGATAACCATGCACACCGAAAAAATAAATATTACTTTCGCGACCTTCTTCGCCTCATAATCGTTGGCTGACTGTACGATCTGAGGCGTAATGTAGTCAGGTGTGCTACAAACAACGGTGAGACAAACAAGGTAAATCCGAGATAAAAAAAAATCAAAGCAAAATATCGCATAGCATAATTCGGAATGTGAAAGAGATGTAGACCTTATACAATGGTGATATCACATTTATATTAGTGACATACCAGTTTACATTAGCAATATGTTTGTTGTGCAGTCTGCCATTCTTAAGAGCCCAGATTTCTAAAAGGTAAGAGGTAATAACTTAATATTAGAAATTGCAAACTATGACAGATGTTGTGTTTTCTACGCTATGAAAATTGATAGTAAAAGTACCTGAAGTCCAATCATTCTTACAGCTGCTGCAGCCTGCAGATTCAATCTGAATGTGTTCTTTAAATAGCTCTAAGACAAAGACGTTACTGTAATCAAGTAGACTTGTAAAGTTCCAGAAATTAAACCTCTTTTGCAAGGCCATGTGAAGTGCGAAGCCAGACACTGTAATTTTTCAGAGATGCGGCAGCAGTAGACTCCACCATTCACGCTTCCATTTCTCATCCCCTCTCTCCCCAAGGAAGCTTTTTGCCACGCCATCTCCTCTGGCCAGCAGCAGAAATTTTGTTAGCTCTATTTACTGCAAAAAAGGGTATAGCTCTGTATCCTATGAACTCGAACTGCTCTTTTTTTTTCCCCCGATATATTGCAAGTCACAACACAAAACAGCAGAACTACTTTTACAAACGTAAACTATGATGACTAACTCATACTGTTTACGCTTCTCTATGAGTTCCATTTGACATGTCAGATTGTGAAGATAATTATAATGGATGAAAGATAAAGCAATAATAGAAGGATAAAGCAACGATTTACTGTTTTCCGTGCATGGTCTTGGCTGATGTCTTCACACAAACACGCTTGGGCTTCAGTGGGCATTCTTAACTACAGGTGCAAACAAATTGAAAAAAAAAATCAAGCTTCGTAAGACTGCAATAGCTGTATCCAACAAACACCACATGCACAGAAGTTCACCTCATCATATCCAATAAGCAAGACATGTGGAGTTTGGTAGTATTTGCCATACCTGAAACAGGGCAATCACTTGTATGCTTTCCAATTATATGCATGAACGACACTTTTATCATAGAGAATGGACCAAAGTAGTCCATCTAACTGTCCACCTGCAAGAATGCAGCAGAAACCAATTTTTAATTAATAAAACTCTGCAGACATCGAATATTCCAATTAAGGATCACCGTGGACCTGGACGGCTGGAACACGTCGGTAGATGACACGGCCGGTTTGGTGGCGCGCAATGGGGTGGGCACGAGCACCTGAGGAGGAGAAGGAGTCCGGCAACCTAGGCCCGCATGGCAGTGCCGGCCATGGCGGGGAGGAGGGGGTTGGGCGGGACCGGCGGCACCGGGGTGGGCCAGCGCGGTAGTGGAGGCCGAGCGAGATGGGTCAGCGTCGTGGCGACGACGGCCGAGGAGGGGCCAGGGCGGGAGGTGGGGGCTGGCGGCTGCGGGGCAGGAGGATGGTGCGTGAGAAAAGAGAGCCGACACATCTGACGGTGCGGACGATGAGTTTTTTTATAATCTGACGGTTGAGTTTTAACAGTCGACGTGGCGTAACATAGATTGAGAGAACTCATGAGGTTTAGTATATAAAGATTAGTATGTGTTGTTAAATCTGTCAGTCATTTACTTTCAGTACAGAGAACTAAACAAGGTTGAAACAGAACAGAACTGAGTTTTTCTGCTCAATTGTCAAGCTTCGAAGTAGTCTAATTTTATGGACGCTGAATGACAGTGCATTGAAAACAGTAGTGTCTTCATTGGCTCTTATGAACATATGTTGATGCCAACTGACAATAACAAGACATTAAAGAACATGGCTGATGCTAGTTGAAGGATGCAGTTTCTATCAAGTTTAGACAACTGCAGAATGAACATGCTAATCTGCCTGCGCATACTAAAAATGCATATGTTGCATATGTTGTAATATTAAAACCCCATGTATGAACCAAAAAAAAATTCCAACGGTTCACATATAGGGAGCTTATGTAACATAGCGGTATCCAATCAAAAACCGCAGTAATCACACCCAAAAATAGCCAATCAATTATCCAGAATCCATACCATGCCAAATTAGTCATGCATACAATATTGCACAATACACCCGACAAGATAATGCAATTACCTGATTGCGACTGACAAAATTTTTTTTACTTTGTTCACTGTTTGTAGCCTGGAGGTAGCAAACAAATACAAGCAAGAGATCAGCTCCTATGCGTGATCTCTTGTATGGCATCTAGAGAGCAAGACCCGTGCATGATTTACGATGGGTATTGAGATTGATTCCCAGGCCATATGGTCTGTGCGTGCTGTTTTTGAATTTCCTGTTAGGGGCTGTTTGCTCCCAGGAATTGAAATTGTTTCCAAGAATCAAAATCCAGGAATTGAATTGCATAGAATTGAATTAGCTGAAAATGGATTCATTTCCATTATTTTTGTTTGGCTCTATTCAGAATTCAATTCTTAGAATGCAATTCAAGATGCTGTTTGGGTAATTGCATCAAGAATTACTGTTCTGCTCACTCACCTAGTGCTCTATCCACTCGCCTAGTACTCTGCTCACTCGTAAAAATCATCAGGAAGACAAGTTGCTAAAAGCAGCTACAAAAATCATACTATATTCTTGTCACTTTGAATATGTAACACTTTGAACTGTCAATGCATGACATGATGGAACAATGCCAAATACTTTGGAATACACTTTGAACTGTCAACTAAAAAACAAAAACAACTAAAACTTTGGAATACACTTTGAACTATCAATACTTTGAACACTTTTAACTGCCAATACTTTGGAATACACTTTGAACTGCCACTTTGAACTTTCAACATATAATACAAGTATCATTGAGCAATGAACCGAACAGATAACATTTTGAACAATAAACATATAACAGACAATGATCACATTAAACCTTCAACAGATAATACTTCAAGATCAAGTCCAAATCATTATGCAGGACACAAGTGCTCATTATGAACATTTTAGTACGGCGGCTAAGGAAGCAGAATTAGGTCCAAACATGATGAACACTTCAAGATCAAGTCTACACAACCAGAAATAAGTGCATTGGCAGCACTACAGGAAGCATCCACTCCAGGCTAGAGATAAAAAAGAAAAAGAAAACTACTTGAGGCAAACCAGCAGGTTGATTGAGCATCACTGACAGATGAGACTATACCAGCAGCAAACAACACATCACCATCTTCTTCTACAATAGCCTGTCCAAGGAGTTGGAGAATCGCCCCGGCACGCCCCACCCTGGTTGTTGCCGTTAGATGAATATCAAACTATTGAGATGGGCAGGTGGCAGGAACACCAAAATCTCCAACTCAGGTTTTGCTGAAGTAGAGATATCACATATAGTAGTGGAAAGTTAATATTTAACACAGAGTATGAACACAACAAGAATCTGACATAAATTTGATAGAATATAGGAAAAAACTCATTTTGGGATCAGAAGCTACACCAACAATTCCCCTCCAGATTGTCTTTATCAGAACTGACCTCTAATAGAGGATTAGAACAGAGGGCAGAAAACAGAAACGAAATTCCAAAACTCATATAAGTTGGTTATGATTTCTGAATGGTATTTTCATGATAAGCATTCCATTCTATTCAAACATTCCTGCTTATTCTTCTTCAGTTCATTTCAGCCCATCGTGTCTTGCTCAGGGTTTCGGATGGTTTTCACAACAACTGGTGAAACCAGTTCAGTCCGGTTTAGGCGGATGACCGATTTTCAGTTGAAAATCGAACCTAGCAGTGTAGCAAAACTGGCTAGCCAGCCGGTTTTTGCCACTGTGCAAAACCGGTCCAAGTCCAGTTTCTAAAACACTGGTCTTGCTACATTCGTTCAACGCATTGCATATCTATCAGGTAAAAATAGCATCTACTCGAACAATCCCAGCATCTGAACCAACCCTCAAAAATGCGTACCCAAGAAACCCTCTACTAACAAATAAATAAATTCTAGCTAGGAAAAGGGTAAATGTCATATATCTATCCACAAGTAATAGCAAAGGAAACTTGCAAGATCTAGTTTCAACAAAGATTCATGAGAAAAATATTTCTGAACACCCTGTAAATTCAATTAGCCAAGCGGACAAAAAGCCTAATGGAAATCAAAATTCGTTGCATCATAGGCTTATGTCGTCCAAAAGCAAGATTGCCGCTGATGCACACGTCCACGGGAATGATGAGAGGCAATGAATGGATATGGACACCTACAAGGTTAAAAATAAGGGTTAATTGGTACCATGCCATTATAATTTTGATGGTTTGAAAATATACCATTGAACTTCCGAAAATAGGACTGGTGCTATTTTGTACGTCTTTAACAATTACAGGCCCACTTGCAGGTGACTGTATTTTCATATGTCCATCTATACCCCTGTCTTCAATGAGCCCGCCATCGTCACCGCGCTCGACACCGCCATCGCGTCTTCCTGTTGTCGTGCGCCCTTGCAGACCACCTCACTCCTCGCCCACCTTGCCCTCGCACGAAGATCCTGCTGTCGGTGTACATCTCCATGTCGAAGAGGTAGGCACTCCCCTCGCCGTGGCCGAACTTGACGGAGCTGTCAGCCTCGTGCGCAGTGACCTTGTGCGGGAGCCTGAGCGTGTCATTTCGAACCTTCCCGAACCTGCGCACGGCGTTGTACATGGACTCCTCGGTCTGGTACTCAGGCACCATGTGGTAGTAGAGGATGTTCTCCAGGGACCCGGGCTCGCTGAGCTGGCGGTGGCGATTGGCCTCGTCGTTGAGCGCGAGGAAGATTTGCACGTACACCTTGGAGACGAGCCAGCCCATCTCGGTCGCGAGAGAGGTCAGGTCCACCTCCGGCGTGCTGGTCGGCATCACAGCTGCGGTCGACACGAGGCTGCGCCGCTGGTTGAACTCATCCTGCACAGATCGCGGGACGGTGAAGGCCTCCGGGAGCGCGGCGGCTATGAGGAACGAGAGAACGGAGGCCGACACGCCCATTGGGATCGGCATTTCCGTCGCCTGTCACCGAAGGCGGGCAGCGGGGAAAGAGAGTCAGGTGGTTGGGTGGGAGAAAAGAAAGAAGAAAGGCATTTCGATATATACGGAAATACAGTCGCTTACAAGTGGGTCTGAAACAGTTAAAGACTTACAAAATGACATGTTTTCAACTTTGTCAAAATTATAATAGCACCAGTCCTCTTTCCAGAAGTTCAATGGTATATTTTCAAACAATTAAAATTATAATGACATGGTACTAATTAAACCAAAAAAAAATCAGATTGGTGCCGGCACTAACCTGCCGGGAGAGTGGAGACAAGAACCTCGGTGTTGACGCGGATGGTGCGCAGCTGCCGCAGCGCGTCGAGGCACCGGTCAGCATCCGGCAAGTCTTCCTCCCGGGAAATCACGACGCCGCTCCATGAGAGGGATTAGGATGAATTGGGCAGCAGCTTGAAGCAAATGCGAACAAGGCCAAGATAAGCGGCGGGGAAAGCACCCTAGAAACTGAATCAGACCCGCCATCACAGCCACGCTCGCCGGAGATCTGGATCGAAACTTAGGTGTCGGAGAAGCCTCGCGCGAGGAGACGGTGCAGTGTGGCATGAGAGGGAGAGGCAAGGACCAGTGGCGGTGGCCGCGGTGGCCGATGAAGAGCGGCTCGCAGCGCACGAAGAGGTGCTGGGCCCATCTGTCGGTGCTGAGAAAGTATGAGAGGGCGCAGATCCATTGTCAATCGTTGGATGAGAATCGAATGGTTATTATTGCCAGATGGCAAAAAGGCCGCTCACCAAATCAAACGTTTAGGTGGTGTTTGTTTTCCTGAAAATGAAAGGTGGGTTAGGGAAATTAGTGGAGTTGGATATCATTTTCATTATTTGTCTAACTTGGATTGGGAAATAAGTTGGATAGGGAAAGGTATATGTAACTCTCACTCTTTGAAAATGATAACCCAAAGATGAAGGTGGGTTATAGTGGAAAATAGATTTGAGTCTCTTGCTATTATATGGATCCCACATTCTTTTTCATATTCCAAATCAAATAGCCAAAAATAGTTTTGAAAATAAAACTACTTATCCCTAACCTCAACCCAAGCTAGTATATCTCAATATATTTCCATAACCCAAACCTAGTTGCTATCTAAATGCCAGAGTAGAGATAAGTAGAAGAGATTCCTGTGACTATTTCTAGGACAGTGCAGTCTTATATCGCTGCTACCCAAACAAATCATATTTCAAGACATAGCAAAGTCATCATATATAGGTAACCAGAAGCCACAAGAGCAAAAGTGAACATCATCAAATTTAATAACTACTTTCTCCGGTATTTTACATTATTACTTCTAACATTAATTTTGATCATGTATTTTATTAAAAAATTGTTTAAATGTGTAAAATTTTATTGTTATTTGATTTATTATTAGTAAAATTTAAATCATGATTAATAATTTTACACGTTAAAACATATTTTTTGAATAAAGTAAATAGTCATAATTGATGTTAAAATTTAATAGTATTAATAATTTAAAATCGAAAGTAGTACTCCGTACTCGATGCTGCAGAGCCCGCGGCGACTGGGGAGGGAGTAGAGGATGCAAGGGAAGACCGAAACAAACGCGGCGGAGAAGGAGAGGACCTTTAGGCTGGTGCTTTGGGCAGCAGAGGGTACCTGTTGTGGCGGGCGAGCTGGGGTTGACGTCATGCCACTGCTTCTTAGGGTCGATGTCGCGCCGCTGCTCGGAGATGATTTCGCACCAAAGACAAATCCGTCGCTTGAATAAGATACTCCTCTTTCAGAGCTTGTTTGGGAGCTCAAATTTTCACATGGAATCTGGCTCAATCCACAAGAATAATTTAGCGTGTGTTTTTTCTTCCCTGTGTAACCCGATCAACCTTTTGGCAGTCCACGAGCCACAAAATACCGGCACCAGCCCACCCCTATCTCTTTCGATCCACGGGGACAGAAAAAATCTCCTCCCGACTCGTTTATTTTTTCCCCGGTATCTCGCGCTGGTTTGCGATTTTGCTTCTCCACCGTGCCGCCGCTGCCGCACGCTTCGCACCTCCTCGCCGCCAACGTCGCCCCGATCCATCACCCTCTGCAGCAGGCTGGAATTGCTGGAGCAGGCACCCATCATCGTCGTTCGCCGTCTCGGAGCAAGAGTTGCCGCCGTAGCAGTCCTCGGTCAGCCCCTACGACGCGACACTCTCAACTTCCTCACCCTCTCACTCGTCGTCGAAACCCACGGCCGAGAGGGGCACGGAGTGGTGGCGCAGCAGCCCCGAGCGCTCCAAGGTCGTCTTCACTGGTGGCATGCTGCAGATTTTGATCCAGTTCCCAGGGCAACATAGGGTTGTCCTTTAGCCTCTCTCCCGTCCCTGCTGTTCGACCCGCGGTGTCCACGACAAAACGCCTGGATCCGTGCAAGCGCGTGCGGCATGGCTAGAACTCCAGATCCGAGCATCTGAGCGAAACTGAGCAGTTCTTGGTGACATTTTGCTTTAGCTACAGATTGGCATCTGAGTGAAACTGAGCAGTTTTCTAGGCTGGTACGTCACAATCAAGGCAGTCTAGGTGTTCACTCTTACTTTCCTTCCATTTGGTTTGCATTTCCTCATGCAGTTGGGCAAGATTTCTGCATTTGCCCGGATTGGGTAACTGTTTTTCTGCTGCATTACCTCTATAGCTAGAAATTTTGGTTAGTTGTCTTGTTCTTGCTCCGGTTTGTGCAAATCTCGGTACAATTTGATAAATCGGGATTGGCTAGTACACTTGTTATGTCTCCTAAATTGTTTCATGGATTCCAACGTTATTTTGAATTCTTTGTTTTTTCTGATTTTTTGAATTTTTATTGTATGGTTAGATTTTTTATCCCTGGCCTTTCAAATATGTTGTTGGAAATTGTGGATTTTAATCTCCGATGTTGTTGGTAATTGTGGATTTTAATCTCTGTCGGAGAGGGGATGACATAGACTGGGTAAAATCCCACTTTGGGGTTAAAAGCCATGTGGTTAACACACTAGCACCTAAACAAGCCCTCAGATCTCCCTGTTTCCCCTTGGTGGCCAGCCCCCTTGGATCCTCCAGCCGCCGGCCACCCACCGGAGTATTCATGGCCGCCACCCACTTTTGTTCTGTTCAGAAGAGAACGGGCTGAGAAGACCACCAAGTTTTTTTTTTAAGTATGGTTTCGATGAAACGGTACTTACATCGTAGGCTTCTTCAAAATAGTACTTTTTATGTGTACTTTTCTCTATATTAGTATTTTCAAGAATTTGAACTCAATTTCAGTTTCATTTCGAATTTTTTTACTTTTCTAAATTTCAAAACTACCTCTCCTAAATTTGTTTAGCCCTAATCCCTTTTCTCACGCCGCATCAGATTTGTTTAGCCCTAAATTTGTTTTACCTTTGGCGACGGCGGCAGTGGCGCACGAACTACGCACGCCAGCGACGCGCTCGCATGCGGTGATCGGAGCGGGATAGTCTAACGCTCGTTTGACCGATAAACGCCCATCCTTGCCGTCCATTCCACATCGTACGACCGCTGCATCGGCAGGAAGCGCCAGCTGCACGATGCGTTCCGACAAAGGAAAAAAATTCCTCCTTGAACATTAAAAAAACTTAAAAGTTTTTATTAGCCATTTAAAATTTTCAGATTTCTTATCAACCATTAATATTAACTTTTTTCTTAATAAGAATATTCTTAGAAAATCTTCAGAAATATTAGGGAATATTCTCAGATTTTAGAATTTTTTAACGATTAATTTTTGAAAGTTCTCTCAAGTTCTTAAAATTTCTCAAAATTATGCTGTTAGATTCATTTCGTTGAACTTTTTGTATAGGTACTTTCTGAGTTATTGTTTAAGTTTTCTAAAATTTTAAAAAAATTAGAACTAACAGAGCAATTTTAAAAAATATTTTGAAAACTAACATAACAACTTCGAAAAATTTAGAAATAACTCAGAGGGCACATATACGAAGAGCTCGACAAGATGAGCCTAACGGAACAACTTTGAAAAAGTTTGAGAATTTTAGATAACTTCTTTAAATTTTCAAAGATTAACCGTTTAAAAAATCTAAAACTGAGAATATTCTTAAATATTCCCGAAAATTTACTGAGAACATTCCTTAAAGTTAACATTGATGGTTTTTAATTTGAGAACTATTTTAGAAAATTCTGAGAACTAACATAACATAACAGTTTTGAGAAACTTAAGGAATAACTAGCTCGATAATATGAATTTAAGGGAACAACTTTAGAAAACTGTAGGAACTTGACAAAACTTCTTGAAAATATTCTTTAATAAAAAAATTAATATTAGTGGTTGATAAGAAATTTGAAATTTTTAAATGCTGAGAAAAGCTTTTAGTTTTTTGAATGTTTAAAAAGGACTATTTTTCCTCGGCCGGAACACATTTGTGGCTGGCAGCAGCGGGGGGCTTCCGACGAAACCGTGATCGTCAGATGCGGAACGGATGGGCGTTCGTCCGTCTAACGAGCATCAGACCATCCCGCTCCGCGGCGATCGTCCGCACAGCAGGCAAGCGCACGGCAGGCGGCGGTCGCGTGCACGGCAGGCGGCGATCGCGTGCACGCCAAGACCTCGCCGCCGTGAGAGGAAAAATTGTACTGGAACTCTGTTATGCCCACATGTGTGGGCGAGTGGATACAAGGAAACAAAATCCGGGCTAGTTTAGTCATTTGAGAGAGTTAAAATTCGAAAAACAAATGAATAAGAATTCAAATCCCTGCGAATACTATTATAGAGAGGAATATACGTAGGAAGTACCATTTAAAAAAAAGTCCACGATGTGAGGACCGTTTCGTCGAAACCATACTTTAAAGAGTACTATAATAGCAAAAAAAAACTCTCAACTGCAAACAGTTGGTGCTGCGCAACGATAAAACCTCCAACGTGGAGTCACAAAACTGTCAACAAGTGTTAATTTTATTTTTGTCAATTTGTCAACAAGCTCCACGGAAATAAACAGCACACATGCTTCTTCTCTACGGAACAAAATTACGCTGACGAGACCTGGTACCATGCTTTTGTGGAGGCTGCAATTCGGGAAAGAAAAAATTCAGAAATCACAAAAAAATGAAAGTTCGGTTTCAAATTCAAATAAACTCAATTTTTTTTAGAAAAATTGGTATAATTTTACTAAAAATTGTCATAAATTTATTAAACATCTCAATTCCCTTGAATTTGAATTTCTTGCGGGCCGTGCCGGCAAGATACTTTAGGTACCTTCACTTAAAACAACACGAGTCGTTTTCCACCTGTTGCTTCTGTGCGTGGATCTGTATTTTTTTTTTAAAGTACTTTCTTCGTTTTTTAATTGATGTCGCTATTAATTTTTAAATTTAACTTTGACCATTCGTCTTATTAAAAAAAATTTGATAAGTTTTATATATTTTAATATAATTTTATTTATCATTAAAGTTATTTGAATCACAGCTTAATATTTTACACATTTGAGTAAATTTTTTTATAAGACGAATGGTTGATTGTAAAAGTCAATCACGACATCAATTTAAAAACAGAGGAATTATTAAGTTCTTTTTTTTTGGCAAAGATTTATGGCACTGAAATAATCAGCAGTTCATGGTGGAGCTGGTCGAGAAATAAATCATCTACTTTTTCAAATAATTATCAGAAAAATATGATGCATATTTTAGGAGCATCAAGGATCATTACTAAAGGAAGTTAACTTTTGTTGATCAATAATCCTGAATATTACACTACTGGCGTCACAAAAATGCACCTGCATGAACGATTCTCCAAAAAAAAAAAATGCATCTGCATGAACGGGACAAGAACACATCACATATCATGAAGTTTGAGCTTTATTTTATTGCGTAGCATCGGTGTGCAAATTACAAATAAGTATCATAGGGTTTACAGCACGTTAGCAGCCTCTTCATTTCGTGACGCACGATGACAAGTTACTCCAAAGGTCGCACTTTCTCTTCCTCTGCAGCTCGGCCACCGCGCGGCGTAGCAGCTCAGCATCCTTATTGAGGGCATCGACCTGCGCATTCAGCTTTCCAATCTCAGCGTTCTTTTCAGCGTTGTGGTCCTCAAGCGCCTCGATTTTTGACTTGAGCTTGCTCGCTTCATCCTTCTCAGTTTCTAGCGCTTTCTGGATCGAGTTCTTCTCGTCGTCCAGATGCGAACGCTTCGCCTCAAGCTCAGCGCAGGATGCTTGCAGGTGTGACGTGGAAGCACGAAGCTCCTCCAGCTCCACCCTCAGCTTACTGGCCTGAGCGTCCTTGTCCTGGCATTCTTTCTCGATGGCTTCTTTGTTGGCTCGGATCTCCTCCCCCTTCCTCCTGAGGTCCTCTAGTTCCTTGACGATGGTTGTCTTCTCAGCGTCGAATGCCTTTGCGTCGGTCTCCTTCATGTCTGCCAGTGCACCGAGCTCTGTCTGGAGCCTGTTGACCTCTGTTTGTAACTGGCTACGCTTTTGCTCTGATTTCAGAATCTCTGCTCGAAGCTTCTCATTTTCATCCTGCACCAAGTCCATGCTGGGCCGCATCTCCTCCAGCTTCCTCTTATGGTCCTCGAGTTCCTTCATGATTTCTGCCTTCTCAGCAGCAAACGCCGTCGCATCTGCCGCCTTCGCTTCCGTCAACGCATCCAGCTCCCTCTTCATCTTCTCTTCAAACAGACTGTTTTTCTTCTCTGCCATGACAACCTCGGAACGAAGCTTATCGATTTCACCCTGTAGAGAATCTTTGCTGGTTTGGATTTCCTCCAGCTTCCTCTTGAGATCCTCAAGCTGCTTCATCATTTCTTCCTTCTCGACTTCAAATGCCCTTGCAGCTGCGTCCTTGGCATCCTCTGCTGCGCCCAGTTCTACCTTGAGCCTCTCAACTTCTGCTTCGGAATGGTTACATTTCTGCTCTGCGCTTGTAACCTCAGATCGAAGCTTGCCATTTTCATCCTCCAAAGAATCCTTGCTGGCTGTGATTTCTTCCACTTTTCTCTTAAGATCATCTAGCTGCTTCATCATTTCTTCCTTCTCGTCAGCAAATGCCTTGGCTGCAGCATCCTTCACCTCTTCCAATGCATTTAGTTCTGCCTTGAGCCTCTTAACCTCTTCTTCCGATACGCTGTGTTTCTCCTCCGCAGCCAAAACCTTCGATCGAAGCTCGTTGTTTTGCCCCTTCATCAGCTCCAGTTCCGTCGTCTTCTCCGCGAGATCAGCCTCCAGTTCCCTTTTCTCAGCGGTGGCTGCGTCGAGCTCAGACTGCAATGACGAAGCCCGCGCTTCGATCTCTGCCTTCTGGGTCCCCATCAGCTTTAGTTCCTCGACCTTTGTGTTGATTTTCTCTTCTAACTCTGTTCGGGACGCCTCGGCCTCGTCCCTGAGCTTCTGCAAGCTCCGTTCCACCTCCGCCTTCTGCTTGGAGGCCGCCTCCACCGCCTTCGTTGTCTCTTCCAACTGCTTCTCCACTACACCCTTCTCGTGGGACAGGAGGGCGTTCTGCCGCTCCAGCTCGAACACCTTGTCCCGCAGCGTTGAGACCTTCTGGGATAGGGACGTCACCCTCTCATCGGTGAAGAGGTCTGTAGCACACATTTTTATTAGAGAGGATCATGGTTAACAAAACAAACCAGTCAAAACCCGCTCGAAAGTCACGGTTTTTGTTTCACCGGTTGACCGGTTTCAAGAAAAATAAAATAAAAATTATAAAATTTTGAGAAATTTTTCAAATTTGAAAACCGGTCAAATTTTAAATTGTGGATTTGGAGCAGTCGTCAACTGATTTTCACATATTTTTTCTCAAATTGGTGGGGACAAGTTTCTCTGGTTCAAATTATAACCGAAACCCTAGAGAGGATAGAAATTGTAACATGATTTCACGAAAAAAAGAAATGAGTATTTTTTTTTGCGAGTAAATGAGAAGGAATAAGAATACTATATTATGTCTTAACCCACTTGCAAACCACATATTTTGGACTTTGGCGGAGGTCGACGATGTCGCCATGAGGGATGCTGCTTGGTTGTGGTCACGGTCACGCGCTCGTCAGAGGTGGAAGACGACTGCACTCGCCGCTCTCTTCGCAGTGCCACTGCTCAAGTCTACGAGGTCTGTGTTCGTTCCTGCCCCCTGATGAAGCTGACTGCTCAGGTTTATATAAGGGGAAGATGGAATAGAGTGCCAGAGAGGAAGAGTGAAGAAGCAGAGAAGACGGATGGATTGTTGGCGAGGTAGTGTAGAGGAGAGGGCGAGAGAGAGAATCGGTTCTCGACGTGGAAGAGAATGGAGCTGAGGATGGAGTGTCCGCGAGGTAGAGAGAAAGAACCTAACAATGCTCTCTGATGATATTTTGCGGGTCCAGACCATAATGTTGGGATAGCATTTTACTACGGCCACTTTGCAATGGTATTGATCTAAAATCTCCTCTTTCTTCTTCATGGTTATTACAGAACTGTATGTAATCCTTTTGTTAAAAGCTTACTTACCAAAGTAAACATTACCGCCGTAGATTGCTGCAAATATGTAGGGATGAGAGGTTTCTACGTACCCTGCAGATTTCTGCGATGGATTATAACTGACTTTCATCCCTTCTATTCATTCTTCGTGGCTAATAAGGCGAATTCTGCTTCTCTGAAGAACAAATAACGGATGCTTCTTCCAAATCTGGTGGGAAGTACTCTCAGACGAGTTTCAACGGGCATCGAGCACCCCTGACGATTGCAGAACTCTATAAAGAGAAAAGTACTTCATTTCTGTTCACATGTTCAGTAATTTTATCGATTCCCTTCTTTCATTATGATGTATGGGCGATTACAATGTTTTAAAGATGAGCATTTGTTTGACTAGACGAACACTTACACAAAGATCAGGGGGAAGATCAGAACATAGTGGAAAATAGGCCTGAATGCAGGATACACTGGCTCTTGATCAAGACCCAGAAGCTCTTAAAGTAAGCAATACCCTAAGAAGACACGAACACTGCAGAGCTGAGCACACAACAATGTTTTTCTTTTTTTTAACAACTGGTGGATCAGGATCTTAATCAAGCAGGATCGTGGAAGAAGCTGAAAAGGTTGCATCAACCACTTGCGGATCTAAAGCTCATCTTTAGGTGCTGGCAAGCAATCTTCATCCCAGTAGTACGGAAACTTCAGCTTTGCGGCCGTATGTGGCATACTCCAGTCATCATATGTAAATCTGCAACAAGCAAGATCATTAAAAATTTGCTTATGTTGGCATTACGCAGTAGCAGAGTAAAAAAAAAAAAAAGAAGGGGTTTGCCGTCACAATGTAGTATAACTAATATCAAAAGGGATACCTTCAGAAGGTAGGACAATCTAGACATCGTTAAAGAATAATGATATACGTGTAAGTAACAATATCCTATGTTTGGCAACGTTGGTGGATAATAATTTAAGGTACCATAAACCAATAAATAATGAATGGCACTCCATGGATCCTAGAAAACAAGTCGTTTTAGGAATTGGGCATGGTAATTAAGAGCAAAAAAGTAGAGCGCGCATAGGAAATGAGGAGGGCGGAGAAGGAGAGAGAGAGAAATAGCGTTGTATTGAAAAGCGAGAATGATAGTGCTGTATTTGAAAACGAGAATGACATGTTTTATGGGACAAATTTTGAATCCTACAAATGAATTTTTTTTTAGGACAAAGGGGGTACTTGATTTGGCTTAAGATACAAATGTCTGAATACAGAATCGCAGAGATATGTAGCAATCTTGTGTTATTGTTTAATGATCATTTTCAGAAAATTAATATTTTACAGTGCATGCATTTCTTGAATTTTTTTTTTAAAAAAAAAATCAGTTGTCAGCATGTCTAATTTCCCTGCCATCCAAGATAGATTTCTTGTTCTCATCAAGTGCCCTATTTTATTTGCTATTTATCTCGGTAAATATTGATTACTCCCTCCGTCCTAGAATAAGTGTTCATATGGGTTT
>BCLH01003205.1:7697-30819 GCA_001602315.1 Zoysia pacifica
ATTAAAAAATTTGTTCAAATATGTAGTTAGGTTTAAAATATCATTAAAGATAAAGCAAATTATAATGAAATATATCATTTAACATTTTTTATATAAGACGAATGGTCAAAGATGATGTTATAATTAGAAATTAACGGTGTCAATATTTTGAATCCACAGGGAGTAAATCAACTTCTTATGTATGCATCTTGGTTTATACAAACAAAAAAGTGATTTGAAATTTGACACTTTCAGGAGACTTTATTTAGTACTAGGACGTATGGCTATGACCTAGTGATCAAACTAGGTGTATGTTTTGGGTATCTTTTTACTAGAGCCCTAGTGCTTTCAAATTATGTGGGTTTTCTGTGAAAATAGGATGTGCAGTTCCTCTAGTGAGAAAATTTGTAAGGTTAAACTAAACCATGATACAGTTAAGGAACCTTGAACTAAAATAAATTAACAAATAAAACATAGTAAAATGAGTCTAGTTGGTCTTGGAGAAAAGCCTTCCCGGTGCCTATTATTGTTGCCTTCAATAATCAATACAAATTCATTATTTAGCTCCCGTTCATCAATATATGGATGATTTGTGCCACAGAAGTACAATATTGTTCTTGTCTGCCCCGATACTCACATCCACCCATCACCAATTCTGAAATATTGAATATATTAAATGACATGTTCATTAGCGAAACCATATCTATTAATCGCAGTAGGAGGTTGTGAGATAGAAACATTTTGTTGATGTATGCAGTTCTGATGCCTGAAATGTTTACTCACACCATTTTTAAATTGTCGTTGTTGTTGACTTTTTGTGAAATTTTTGACCATTTGTTTTATTCAAAAAATTAGTTTTAAACGTGTAAAATTTAAAATCATGTTTTAAATAAATTTAATGACAAAATTAATTATAAAAAATATATGATATTTTCACACGTTTAAATAAGAAAAATAGTCAAAGATGATGTTAAAAGTTAATGATGATAACAATTTAAGAACTCTAAAAATCTTAGAAAAATTCAAATTTGAAGACTTCTAGAGACAAGACGCAAGAGCTCTATCTGGCATGCTCAGGGTACAACAATTTCACTTTCATGCACTGCCAAATGTAGCAACCAAACAGACCATATACATAAGAAAGAACCGACATTTCGAGGGGAAGAAGCCCTTGGCATGACAGATAGAGGGAGCACCTGTGCTGCTTCTTAGCATTCTGTTGATCAAAATGTTCCCCAATCAGTCAGCACTGTATTCTTATGTTCTTCCGTGGTCATTGCATTTCGTGCCCAGAAGAATCCTGAAGCCTCTCAGACCAAGCATTTATGAAGAGGGCATGTAACAAGTATCCCTAGGCGTTCTCTTGATGCCTACCATTTCCGTCCAACATGGTAATGCATCTAATGATGGACTCTGTTTCTGTGTAAACTACCCAACATGCCTAAATTGTCTCAGAAAACTCTACCGCAGTTGCCGAGAGTAGAGGTTGGAGACAAGCTTTAAGAAGAGCTTCAGAGAGAACTAAAATTCTTTATAATGCATTTTTTATATTCCCTAAGGGTTTAAGCAGAAAGGGCGCAAGAGGGGTAGGTTGGTCATCACACTGCCTGAAAGATGCACTCCTTAGTAAAGTGAGTCCTGAGTAGTGTTTAATGATGAACAAGCTCTGAATTATTATAGTGGTTGATTTCTTAACTGTATTGTGTATGAAAATATATTGTTTGGTTGGTGAAAGAGCGAACAGTGGTGGGGGACTATGGCCGTGAAAGTGCGGGCAAATGGACAATAAAAATCAGATTTTTCGGGAGCAATCAATGGCATGGTTGGCCACCAAATAAATTTCATCCACTGGACCAAATTTTGGAAGATGATAGGAAGTAGAACCGTTAGATATGTACTAACAAGAAATTATCTAGGTGTGAGAATGTCTATTGGCGAGTTTTTTATGGATGGATGTAGCATTTTTTTTATTGTTTATTTATAGACATGGGGATTAATCTACAACATTTATTTGTTGATCAAGTCAGATAATGTACGTGCAGACTCAAATATATGAGGAATCTAATAGACAAAAGAGCTGATCCTCATCAATGCCATACAAAGTTAACATTCTCCTCCCAAACAACTGGTACAATCCTTTCCCTAGGAAAACGAAGTGGTTTGCTTAATGGTTTTAGACAAGTTAAATATTTCTGCAGTTTCTGAATAGCCTCTTGATCAGGTTTTATACAGATAGGCATGTGCTTAACACTGCTATCTGATTTGAGCTAGGCTAAAGTTTAAGTGACCTGTAATTGAATGACTCTTAGGATGACCATCTAATTCGTCACACGAGGTGTTTTGTGTAAGGAAAACCAGCAATCGTTGGCAATGACTATCCTTGCGATTAGGAACCTATTGTGTGATCTCAACCTGTCGCTACCCCTAAAAGCTAGTCAAACACTCCTGATACCTCTAAAACCTAGCTAATAACCATGTAAACCTACATTTTTGAATAAGACAACAATGGCAAGTTTGGAACTTGTCCATATGTATAGTTACTTTTAATGAAGGGAATACTTGTGTGCGTCACACCCATGTATTTGGGGAATCTTATAAGGACACCCACTCCAAGTGATCAATTAAATTTCCCTATTAGATCCCAAAAAGGTGAATCTGTATAACAAGTTCATGCCATCACCAACCACAAATCACCTGAAACGATATGATATAAAAGCGCTTGCTGCTAATGTAGCTACCATTCAGTATTTAGGATTCTGCTCCGATCTAGTATATGATTGAACGTGCCAGGTAGCTAGGGATGTAAATAGGTGCACCTAAGGTTACCCTCCGAACCTCTTTAGTTCATCAAACAATGAACTAGTTTTCCAAAAATTGAGAGGATTTTAAAAACTTAGGGCAATTGTGGTTTTACCCTCATATTAGCCAATAATGTGTTCTTGATTACTGTCACTTCCTGAAACCCACTAATTATGTTTCAAACTGAATGATACAATAATTAATAATTTGTAGAGAACTTTTACCTCCTAGAAGGTAAACAAACAATTTAAGCATCAAAATAAACATTAATGGATGGTCCGCTGTCATTTAGGCCTATTTTAGAATCTTCCTTATAATAACCAGTATTGGTTCCAAACAGACCTTACTATGAATCAGTAGATTAGGACCTGTGAAGCAGTGGTTCGATTGATCAGTATGTTTACTAAATCATCGGCTTGTGTTTTGTGTATATCTATTTTATAAATTTTGCCCTTTGTTTCGCATACAACTGTTATCTACATTCTTCTAACCTTGTTGACGCAATACCGAGACAGCCATGGCCATGTTCGTGATGGCAACAACCATGACCATGAGTTGGCAGGTGCATGCTGGTGCCTGCCATGCACGGATCTTAGTAGGCTAGTGGTGTTCAGTAATTAACAATTGTTGACTGTGATGGCACGACCTCAGTCGACACTAAAATCAGGTGACCTGTTTCAATGATAGTTTCCCAAGAATGACATCCAAAACAATAATGGATTTTTTTAACAATTATTCCTTCGTTTAATTTTCCTTTTACGACACCATGGCCTTCGTGTCCTCAAGGGACTTGCTTTTATGTATTTCCAATCATCATTAGCTCAGCTAGAAAATGATAGTAGAATAATTTTGGAATAATACATTAGATTAGCAGTGCATTACATATATAGGCAACCGGTTCATAGAAGTAATGCCCGGGAGAGAACCAAAGAGTCAAGCATTGTATGCATGCGTGCATGGTTCTGTAGACGAAGAGTTTGGCTAGTAAACGAAGCGTCTAACAGTAAACAAAGCGTCTAACACGCCTCCACAGTCAGAGCGTCGATCATCAACCACTGGAGATGACGTTCAGACTGGAGTGAAACTTGGTGAAAACCGAAGTAGGGAGCCCTTTAGTAAAGATATCCACGTACTGAGAGGAGGTCGGCACATGAAGAACTCGGACATGTCCAGCAGCAACCTTATCGCGTACAAAGTGCAAATCAATCTCGATGTGTTTAGTGCGTTGATGTTGCACCGGGTTCATCGAGAGATAGACATCACTGACGTTATCACAATAAACAAGAGTGGCACGCCGCAGTGGAGAGTGGAGCTCCTCTAGCAACTGACGCAACCAGCAGGTCTCAGCTACAGCATTAGCTACAGCATGATACTCAGCCTCCGTACTGCAGCGAGAAACAGTGGTCTGCCGCTTAGATGACCATGAAATAAGGTTGTCACCCAGAAACACCTCATAACCAGAGGTGGAGCGACGAGTGTCAGGACAACTAGCCCAATCAGCATCAGAGTAGGCAACCAAATACCAAAGAATGCGTTTAACCAAGGCAAGGTGAGGCTCGCGTGGGTCGTGCATATAGAGACAAACCTACTGCACCGCATAAGAAATATCTGAACGAGTGAATGTTAGATATTGAAGAGCACCAGCAAGACCACGATAATGAGTAGTATCAGAAACTGGAGGACCATCACCAGAGAGCTTGGCACCGGTGTCAATAGGGGTGTTGCATGGCTTACAATTAGACATACCAGCACAAGCAAGAATGTTGAGTATATACTGCTGCTGAGAGAGAAACAAACCATCACCGCGGCGAGTAACAGAGACACCCAAAAAATGATGAAGATTTCCAAGATCCTTCATAGAGAATTCTGCAGTGAGAGCATCAATAACCCGACGCAGCAGCGGAGTAGAGGAGGCTGTCAAGATGATGTCATCCACATAAAGTAGCAAGCAAACAGTGTCTGAACCATGCCGATAAACAAAGAGTGAAGTGTTAGACCGAGCTCCAACAAAACCAAGCTTCAGGATGTGAGAGACAAAGCGACTTACCAGGCATGAGGGGCTTGCTTCAGTCCGTACAGTGATTTGTTGAGACGACATACATGGTCGGGACGTGCAGGGTCAATAAAACCAGATGGTTGCTCACAAAACACCATTTCAGTTAAGGTGCCGTGCAAAAAAGCATTTTCACATCGAGCTGATGAATAGGCCAATCATGGGAGAGAGCCAAAGAGAGAACTGTACGGATGGTTGCAAGCTTCATCACGGGACTGAATGTCTCTCCAAAATCAACACCAGGCTGTTGTGTAAATCCACGGAGTACCTATCATGCCTTGTAGCGTTCAAGTGAGCCATCAGGATGAAGTTTGTGGCGGTAGACCCACTTCCCAGTCACAATGTTAGCACCAGAGGGGCGCGGCATCAGGTCCCATGTATTGTTAGCCATAAGAGCAGAGTACTCATCTGTCATTGCTGCTCGCCAATTCAGACCAGCAAGCGCAACACGGAGATTCAGGCGCTGCACAGGCAAATGAAAACCAGCCTTTCCACGTGTGTGCATGGTGTGAGCATTATCAACAGGCTGAATCGGCACAGCTGTGGGAGGTAGACATGGCTTTTTCGAGCTGCAGAAGCTGATGATGCCCCCAAGATAGGTGAGGAAGTCGTGCCGAAGTCCAATCTCCGGTCTGGGACACTCCCGGGGATGCCTGCATCAGCTTGCGTAACAGGGGCGGTGTACAGAGGCGGCGGGGACCCCCCGGTGCTACTGGCAACAACCTGTGGCAAGGAGCCGACAGGGGCAGTAGTGTCGAGGGATGGCGGAGCTGCTGGGGTTCCTGCAATAGAGGGAGTGCCGGTGCTACTGGCAACAACCTGTGGCAAGGAGCCGACAGGGGCAGTAGCACCAGGAAGTGGTGGAGCTGCTGAGGTACCTGCAAGAGAGGGAGCTCCAACCGGCAACGAAAGGCAATCATCGTTGAAAAGAAAATCAAAGTGTGATGAAGGAGGGTTGGAAATTTCAGCAAAGGCAAAGGACGTCTCATCAAACGTAACATGATGTGAGATGATAATCCTGTTGGACTCTGAGTCAAGACACCGATATCCTTTATGGTTCAAGGGATAGCCAAGAAAGACACAAATGGTGGACCGAGGAGCAAGCTTATGGGGAGCAGTGGCAGACAAGTCGGGATAGCATTTGCACCCAAAAACACGGAGATGAGTGTATGTTGGGTGAACACCAAATAAGGCAAAATGCGGAGTGGTAAAATTGAGTGTTTTGGTGGGGTGCAAATTAAGCAAATATGTAGCTGTATGAAGAGCTTCTACCCAATAAGGTGCCGACATACTAGCCTGAAAAAGTAGGGAACGCATGATATTATTAGTGGTGCGAATGATGCGTTCGGCCCTACCATTTTGCGGAGAGGTGTGTGGGTAAGAGAGGCCATGTGGAAGGAGAAAACTCGAGTGGAAGAGTTATCAAACTCACGACAATTGTCACACTGAAGACTCTTGATGACAGAACCAAACTGTGTGCTGACATAGGAAAAAAAGTGAGACAATGTGTCAAACGTATCAGACTTGCGGCGAAGAGGAAAAGTCCACAAGTAATGTGAGCAATCATCAAGAATAACAAGATAATACTTGTAACCCGACACACTAGTGACTAGGGAGGTCCACAGATCACAATGGATTAAATCAAAATTTTAAGTGGCACGAGAATGCGATGTAGCAAAAGGAAGCTGAACATGACGACCTAGTTGACAAGCATGACATAAGGTCTCAAGCTCACTTTTATTACATGAAGGAACCAGTTTAGACAAAGCATCAAATCCTAAATGACAAAGCCGACGATGCCAAAGGGTGGAGGGTGTGCTACCAGCGAGCAAAGCTTGAGAATGGATAGCTGATAAATGAAATGGATAAAGACGCCCGAAGCTATTGCACCTGGCGATCACGCTCCTGGTGTGTAAATCCTTCACAGAGAGACCATATGGATCAAATTCAACAGAAACCTGATTATCAGTGGTAAACTGACGAACAGATATTAAAGTTTTGATTATTTGTGGGGGAAAAAGAACATGTCTTAAGTGTAAAGGACGATCAGCGGAAGAGAAAGATGTATGACCAGTGGAGGTAACCGGTAACAGGGACCCGTTACCTACGATAATTGAAGTGGGAGAAGTACTACAAGGGGGGTGGGAGGAAAGAAGATTACCAGAAGATGGAGTCATGTGACTGTCAGCGCCAGTGTCCATGTACCACTTGGTCGACGGCGGCGGTGTCAGGGACATGGTGCTGAAGGAGTTGGCGAGGGACGATTGATCCCAGGTGGTGTTAAATGGGGAGAACATCTGCTGTGGTGGCGCACCATATGGAGAAGGGGCGTTGTACATTTGCTGTTGCGAAGGACCACCAAAACCAGGAGGTGCGCCAAGAGGAGGGGCACCGGTGGAGGCGCCATATGATGAGGCACCGGGTGCACCTGGGACGCCATGCGCCAACATCCCATGCTGAGGCGGTGAGCGCAGATGAAAGCCACCCGGACGTGCACCAAGAAGTCCAGGAGTACTTGTGGAACGGCCAGCTCCTCCAGCCCAGAGTTGGAGGGTGCCATTCCACGGGTTGCCATACGTTGGCCGGCCATGATTACCGCGGTTACGGTTGTTGTTGCTGTGCCGGTTCTTGTTGGTGTTACCACGCGACGAGGTTGGGTTCGGCAAGCTGGGAGCTGTCGCACGTGGCGTAGAGGAGGTGCCAACACCAGCACTGGCAGATGAGGGTGGAGTGCGACCAGCGCCAGCAGTGGTGGCCACAAGGGCAGTGGAAGAAGATCCTGGCTTGGAGGCCAGCTCAATTTCTTCAAGTTGCAGCTCGTTGCGCACCTCTGGAAATGTCGGAAAAGGGCGTCGACGCTTGATGAGGGCTGCCATGTGAGAGAAGTGCTCGTTGAGCCCACGGAGAACTGTGAGAACAAGTGTGCGATTGAGCACCTCCTCACCCAAGTCGCCGAGGGCGTCGGCCATGCCCTTAAGCTTGCGGCAGTAATCGGAGATGGACAGGTCCCCCTGAACGAAGGTGCGAAACTCAGCGTCGAGGATCATGGCGCGAGTCTCCTTGTTGCCGACAAATTGGTCCTCAAGACCGAGCCACAGGGACCGGGCAGTAGGGCGCGGTGTCGACACTATGTCGATGAGCTCGGGGGAGACTGTGCCCCAGAGCCACAAACGGACAGTGCAATCCATACGCCTCCAATGGGGATCAGCACCTAGTGCTGGCGTCACATCGGTGAGCACGTGATCAGTGAGCTCGTATCTCCCAACTGTGTTGAGGAAGAGGGTTTTCCAGCGGGTGTAATGCGGCGAAAAATTGTCAAGGGTGATGTGGATGAGCGCCTTGATGTTCAGAACGGAGACGGCCTGTGCGTGAAGGCCAGCAACCGCGGCCTGATCCTGAGCCGCAAGGTAAGCACGATAGGCATCATCGTTGGGAGGATCATCATCAGCAGCAAAAGCATTGTCATTGTTGGAGCCTTCCAGGACACGGCGAGCACGCTCAGCAGCCTAACGAGCTTGAGCAGCTTCAGCAGTGAGTCGATCGGCCTCAGCGATGAGGTGTTGCAGCGCAGCCTCGGCCTCCTGCCGTGCAGCTGCGGCCTTGGCGGCCTCGGTTTCGGTGGCAGATGCGCTGGTCGTCATGATGAGAAGGAGGTGTTGAGGTAGCAGGAGGAGGCTAGGACGAGTAGAAGAAATGGAGGTGGTGGCGTGCCGGAGGTGTGGCGACGCCGGGTTTCAGAGCAGCAGCGGAAGGGTCCCAGGAGGGAGCCGCAATGATACCATGATAGTAGAATAATTTTGGAATAATACATTAGATTAGCAGTACATTACATATATAGGCAACCGGTTCATAGAAGTAATGCCCGGGAGAGAACCAAAGAGTCAAGCATTGTATGCATTTGTGCATGGTTCTGTAGACGAAGAGTTTGGCTAGTAAACAAAGCGTCTAACAGTAAACTAAGCGTCTAACAGAAAGAACAAATTAGATATGCAACAGTATTCTATATAGATCGGGAAGACTGACTAAGACAATGAAGAAAGCAGACCACTATCAGAAGTTACGGCTCACACAGAGTTGATGCAAACACAATCACAAGTCTATAACCGTGCATAGTGATGTCTTGAGATTCAGGTAATATTCTCAGAAATCATGCCTCCGTGACATGTTGAACCAGCGGGACAGGATGAGCTTGTCAATGAGAAGCAGCATCAAACCTTGTGTGTGTAACGATCGAGATTTTTCTTACTTTTCGATAAGTCTCGATCTTCCGTAACTTTACCAATCCCAGGAGTTTAGTAAGCACGACATCATAAGCGATCAATCAAAAAACTATAACAAAAATATTAAACAAAAAACAAGAATAAAAAATAGCATGTCAAAGTAAAATTATTAAAATAAAATACTCTAAAAGGGTTCATCGACACGCAGACCAGAAACATCTCAGAGCAGATATATTACTATCGAGAATCCAACAAGAGCAACAGCGGAAGCATCAACATGGCAGCAGTAGCGAACCTCCTCAAAACAAACTAGCTTGAGCGCAAGAGCAAACGTCATGGAGCATCAGAGACGTAGTCGAAGTAGAAGCGGGACGGCAACGGAGAGTGGCGCTGGCTTCCACGCGGGCGATGACAGCGACGACAACGGAGATCCGCGCGTGCAGTTGGCCGACACGAAACAGGCGACGTCAGGCCGCGGGACGCCAGTCGACGCGGAGACCCAAGCGGCGCGAGCGGCGAGGCGATGTCGGGAGGCTGTCGGCGCGGCGACTCGGCTTGACGCGAGCAGGCGCAGAAAACGGGGATGGCGGCGCGTGGAGCGAGGCGAGCAGGAGAGGAGCGGCGGTTAGGGATTTTGTTTTTGACAAATGAACGAAGAGAGGAAAGGGGATTAAGATGAGAGGGGGTTTATATAAGAAGATAAAAATGGGTAGGGTTAGGAATAAATCTGGAATTAATTAATAACTGCGAAATAATTAAGAAGGCTGAAAAATTAATTAGAGAAAATATTTAGAGATCCCGAAAATTAATTAAGGAATTCTGGAAAATAATTTTAGCTACATCGTAAAGTACGCGGACTAAATTATTTTGGCACCGAAACAATTTAGATAAAATGATTTCGAATTGAGCGGAAAGAAATTCGAAACGAATGATTTTGAACGGAACGAAAAATTGAAACAGGCAATTAACTGGAATAGAATTTGAGAAATGGCCCACTTATTTAATTCGAAAAAATGGGGATGTTACAGTGTGCGTCAATTGCCGATGGTCCAGTCATGCCACGATCTTCTGGCTTCCAGCTTGAGGAAGGAGTGAATTAAATTTCTGCAAGGGCTGATCATATCTGCTTCGCCGTGGACATCCGCATGTTAAAGCTACTGTTGAAGTTATTTATTGACTACTCAATATCACTTGTGTGACCTTGAATCCTGACGCCTCCAAGACCTATCATTTACCACACGAGCACATAAGAAACCCCTTGGTGTAAGCCGAAAGAAAGCGATTTTTCATTCTTCAATGAATAGAGTCTCGTGTGCTCTGTTCTTATATGTACTTGTAGTTCGATATGTCAAGAGGAGAAGCCAGATATATATTGTTTGACATGGCCTCATGAGTATTGGGATCGGCTAGCCCTTCTCTTACAGAGACATATATACTCTGTCCCATTGCAATTGTCGTTTTTATCTTTTGGACATCACATTTAACCATACATCTTATTCAAAATTTGTGCAAATATTAAAAACAAGCAAGTCATGCTTGACTATCAATAATAGTAAAACGATTTAAATTTTTATTTTTTTTTAATATCACGGAGTGAAACATGATGTCTAAAATTTAAAAGCAACGGTTATAATTTGAGAGGGAGTACTAATCTAATTCAACAGCGGTGCTACCTAAAAAATAAGTAAATTATCAATTTTTTATTTAATGATTTACTCTAATTCTTTGGCTTGTGTAATTTTTTATAAGTAGTCCACCATTATATAACGAATGTGGTTGGACTTAACAAGTGTTAAAACTTGTATCGAAGATAGATGTTGGCTTCGGTACGTACGACCCTTTGGGCAAGCTACGATTGGAATGCTGGCTTTGAAGCTGTTCTTTGCTTACAAGAAGATAAATGATTTAAAATAATCAAATGCGAGTGGCGACTAGACTTTAGTTTGACTTTTCCATTCAGTCAGTCAGTCACTCGCCAAAAGTAAAATGATGAATTCACTATAAAAAAAATATATTTTAATCACCAAAGTATTTGATCACTATATGTGTAATATTATTTACTAAAGATATTTTATCACGAAAACCTTGTTCGCACTTTGGTAACTAAAATCTTATCGCTATATATATATATATATAGTGACTAACAATTGTATATGTTTGTCACTAAAAGTATATGGCAACTAAGGAATCTTTGTTAACTAAATGCATTTAACAACCAATTATCATATAGCTTAGACACTAAAAAATTATATCCACAATAAAATTCAAATATTGGTTACTATTTATTAATTTTTAGTGACCAAATTTCTTAATCATAAAAACTTGGTGACTAAAGCTCTATTTTCTTGTAGAGATTCGTGCAAGAACGGTAATTCAATACTACACCCTCTAATTTTAAAAAAATTAACACATCGACGTCCTTTGACCATTCACTTTATTCAAAAAAATTGTTCGAATGTGTTAAATTTTTAGTCATGCTTCAAATACCTTTAATGAAATTTCTTCATAACATCCATGAGGAAGAGACAATCATTCATCAGAAAACTAGACTTAACATGCATGACAGGTAAGTAATGATATTTTTCTCACATGAGCCGCCTAAATTTTGGAATATCATTAGCTGAGAAGAATAATTCGCTCTCTCTATGCATGGAAGAGTAACCATAGCCACATGCGCTTCCAAAATTAAAGCATTAAAGCCTGATGGCTGCGAACACATGCAGTATGGTGAATGAGTTTGCATTAAAAATGAACACCAGTAGCAGCTGGTAATAACCATAGTCAATGCATGCACGAACAAATAAATCTTCACCTTATTAAAAGACAGCAACCGCACAGCTGAGAAGCATGGATCAACAGCCGAAGCCTCCCAAAAAAAAAAATCGGGTCTCCCACTAGAGCAGTGGGTCTGGAGTCAGGAGTGAGGCTTCCTTTGTACTTGAGGTGAAGATATCTGATGTATAATGGGATCGGGATGCACCGGGAGTTTAGGCTATGCAGATTCAGCAATATCAGCCGCCTATATTAATCCGGATTCCTGCTGGAAGTGCCTGAACGGAACTAGTCCTTATAACAGCGCTACCATATACTAGCATTTTTGAAGATCTTCACTCCCATCCCGTTGCGCTCAACCATTTGCCAAGGCCCTTAGAACCCTGACCGTTTGCCATTTGGTGTTCCGCTGCATCCAACGGTAGCAGATATTATGATACCACTTATTTGCTCCACGGGTATCCATGGGCATGAGTATTGGTGTTGGAACAGTTTAAGTTTGGTGTTAATTAATCACCTTTTATTTTTATTTGTCATCCACGACGTGAAGTGCACCTTGTATAAATTTCTGTTTCATATAAATATTATGAATTCAAGATAGAACTCTTCTATATTTGTCATCTTCTTGTATGTTATGTATGCATATGTTTAGCATCTCTTACATTTCCTATGACTGCCTGACTTCCACCAACAGCCACTTTGCTGGAAGTAGGTTGAGTGAAGTAATTGGCATTAGTTTGGGTTCTTTGTAAGCTGTGTAATTGAGGGTACAGAAGATTCATGTTGTTGCAGGACCAACACAAAACTGGAAACAGGGCTGTCTCGTTCTCACGTGACTGAGATACTGATTGTTTTTTCGTAAATATTTAAATCATAAAAACTATTTGGGCAACCACAAGTAGCACTACTCGTATCTTTTTACATTGATGCAGCTGCACATTGCCCCCTTATGATTGTAAATACTCCGCCCGTCCTATAATAAATGACGTTTTTTACTTTTTAAAATCGATGTTTCATCATTCATATTATTTAAAAAATTTGCAAAAATTTAAAAACTAATAAGTCAAACATAAATTATTTGTAATAATAAATTATTTCACAATAAAATAAATAATATTTTTTTAATTTTTTAATTAAGATAAGTGATCAAAGATGACTATTTAAAAATTAAAAAAACAGTAATTTTGGGACGGAGGGAATTTAACAACTGTGATGGCAATGCTCATTCTTGGCAGGAAGACGGTCAAGTGTGAAGGCCTCAGGAATTGAAATTACCATTCATGTATAATGACACGACAAATTAATATATGTGATTGCCTAGCTGTATCCCATCTCTTCACTACCACAAAAATAGTTTTTGCAGACGGTTCTAAAAATATTTGTACAAGCAAATTTTCATTCCGTTGCTATTCTTTAGCCTGTATAAATATCCATGTATAAATATCTATTTGTTCACGTGGTGATAAAATAAGAACGGCCTGCATTAGAAGTAAAAGTTCTAATGCAGCGGTCCACTACAAGCACCGTCGGCACTGAGTATTTTTCAAAATAAAAAAAAATGCCTGAGCGCCGCTGTCGTCGTTGTCAAGGCCCGTCGAGGACCCAGCGCACCCACGCCGCCGCCACGTCGACGCCCCAGCTACTTCCAAAAATTAAAAAAAAATGCTAGGCGTGCCTCCGCCCTGCTGCCGACCCCCGTCGAGTTGCCGTCGACGACGCTACGCATGCAGGCCGCCGACGCCCCGCGCAGCGTGCAGCTGCTGACCCCGTGTCGCGCCAAGTTGCCGCTGCCCCGTGCTACGTCGCGCGCAAGCCCACCGCGCCGCTTGACTCCTAGACAGCGCCGAGCCGACGAAGACCTCGACCGGATCTGGGACCACCAGCACCATCGACGCCATCACCTCCCGCTCCTGTGCCGTCGACACCCATGGTCTTACTCCACCTCCCGCTGGATCTGGGCCTATGTCCTCAACGGCGCACGCAGAGGGCCGATGCAGAGGAGATCTGCGTGAGAGAGAGAGAGAGTCAGTGCAAATGTGCAACGCTATATCTGAGAAGAGAAAGGTGGAGGCGGCCGAAGGGGGAGAGAGAGGGGCCGACGGTGCGCGGCCACCGCAAGCTGCGCCAACGACGCGCGACGGCTTTCGCTGGTGCTTTAAAGCTGGACGTGCATTCACCTGAGAGAGAGAGAGAGAGAGCGCAGGTTGACTGGCGGCGGCCAGTGTGGCCCGGCACGCGGCGGCGTCCTCGACATGGCGCGCGGCGGCCTAGCGCGAGCAGCGACCGGCGGCGAGCTGCCAACTCCATTGTCGTTCCTCTAGGGGCTTTCGCCCTCTCTCTCTCTTTCTCAATCAATTAATTGATGGACTCATAGTGGCCCCCAGTGCTCCCTGTTGGCATTTTTTTATTGGTGTGGCGTGCGGCTGTTGGGTCTTGGACGGCCAGGATCAAGGTGAGTGTGTTTTTTCTGGCCCCATCGGACAGTGGTAAAACTAGTCGTGTCTTCAGCCGTGGATTGCCAGCGTGGACTTAAGCTCGGATCGTGGATTTCTTTCGGGCAAGCGGTGGTTGAGGCGGCCCGCCTGCGCAGACCATGTTAATGCAAGCGGTGGTTTTAGTTGACCGTTGCATAAATAAAATGATTTGGGCAGGTGATTGTTTATATCAGCCGCTTACGTTAGAAACATCTTCATAGGCGGTTACTTTTTCGAGGTCCACATGTTTTCTAATACAAACGGTTTTAAATTGTAAACAGTCAGTATTTATTTTAGATAGTGTCGAGATAAATACTTTTTTAAGTAGCGCTTCGTCGGTCAACATTTTACCACAATACAAATGGACGGATTTACTATAGACAACGTGTATACTGTATCCTCTCTTAGACATCAAAATGTATGCTCCTGGCATGGGGAGTCAGGAAAGCAACATGGCAGATCAGGAACACGTGGTCTCGGCCGGTCTTCTGAATGTCGAGCATTGAATGGGTGCACGAATTATTAATTGATTCTGTATATAAATAAAAGTTAGTAATTAGTACTCCTCAGGTTTTCTCAAAGACATTATCACTTTTCTTTCAATACACCTATTTTCTCTTCTCAATACATTTCCACTATTTTTTTCATTCTCATTTTCAAAGCATTTCATTTTTTTATTTTTTTAATTTCTATATTCATACTTAAAATAACTTATAAAATTAAACACAGAGGTATGACCAGGTTAATGTCTATAAAATGACCTGTACAAGCTCAGGAGTAGGCAGAGTGGCTGCAGATCATTACTATGTCCTCAAAGGCACTCTACATTGTCTGCAGAACAGGAACGAGATGCTTCTCTAGAAGGCTGCATGCATGCTGCTAGCTAGGAGCATAGGAATGGAGGGCCTCGTTCGAGATGAATGCACCGTGAGCTTCCTCAGATGATAGATGCTAGGCCTGAGGCACCAGGAAATTATGATCCTCCTCGAAATTGACTGCACTTGATAGGACATAGGTCGCCATATTGTCGCTCGTTGAAGGTGGTTCTCTCCATCTTGGCAAAGCAGATGACTATTGTTGCAACAGACATTGCTAAGTGCTGTGATAAAGTGGGCTAGGAAGGAAGAACCCTAGGGACAGCAACATAAAACTGGTGCTTGAGGTTTGGTGCTGAACCTATATACAATAAAGAGCTCTGAAACACTTTGTGTTAGGAATTTAAAGCGTGTCTATTTGTACTTTCATAAGCATCAGATTATATATATATAGTATTCTCTCCATCTCAGTTTATAACTCATTTTGAAACCGGACACGGGAATTAAAGAGAGTAAAAAAGGTGAGATATATAAAAAAGAGGAGAGATATAGAGATAAAGAAGTATTAGAAAGAGAGAAAATATCTTGGAAAGCGAGAATAATTTATAATTTAAAAAAACTGAAGGACTTCAGAATAACTTATAATTTAAGACGAATGAAGTATCCCAGTTTCCAAATTGGAACAGATTCATCAAATCTGATGACTGCTCCGAAGACAAATGCTTTTGATCATGTTGTCGAAGCTGTACTACTCAGAAAAGGAAAGGAAATTGACTTCCAGTTCAGTTTTTATCTACACCCGTACGGTTACACAATGTAATAGGTGTGCATGTGAAATAGCTTTGGTTTCAGTCATCCCATTCCAAAGTTTGCACAATCTGCAGTGATCTGCAATTTGGTGAAGAAACCGGCGTCGAAGAAGCAGAGAGCAAAGGCGGTAGAAAGCGAAGTCTAAGGACATGAAAGGCAGCCATATGAGGAAAGTGGTCAGCCATTAGATTCGTTGGACTCGGGCCAGAACGGGAAAATGTAGTAACCGCCGCCAAAACCGCCTCTGCACCCGCAACCCCAGCCGCCGCCGCCACCGTCCCAGCCGCCGCCGCCTCAACCGCATTTGCCACCGCTTGAGACTGGCCCAGGATGGGGTGCTCTAGCCTTGCAAAAGCCCTCGCCTCGCTGTCACCAAGCTCGAGCAGAGCAGCAAGCCTTGGATCAGGCAGCGGAGGAGCTCGATCAGGCTCTAGCGAAGATCCCCGGCGTTTTGGCGGGAAAAGGGGCGAATAGATTTAATTCAAATGGTGGGCGTCCCACGGATTTGAGCTACAGTGTTGGGCCGTCGAAAGGAGGTGCTCAGCAACCGGGTATGGGTGGTAAGTGGGTTTGGATCTCCAAAACTTCCACGATGAATCACATGAGCGAGATTTGATTCCCGACCCGTCGAGAGGAGATTCGTAGATTTGGGTATTCAGCGCGTTCAATCCTTCGCTGCCACCCACCACAAACCCTAGCCTGCTCCTTTGCAGAAGTGGTGAGAATGGGGAAGGAGGAATAGCGCCCGCCGCCAAGAGTGTGGAAGCGGCCGATGGAGGAGGGTCATCGTGTGCATGGGGAGCAGCGCGAGGACTATGGTTCAGAGCGGGATCTTTGGGCAAAGCTTCAGAGAAATCTAGGTAACAAGGAACCCGAAGGCTCGCTGAATGGGGGACCATGGGGGCCGAAATTGCTCACGGGAGGAAACTAGTGCCAGGGTGACCGTGGGCAGGGAGATCCGTGGTATGGCAACCGTAGAGGTGTTGATTTCGATCACTACCAAGCCTCGCAGGTATCCCCTCATCCTAGACATAAAAATTTGCATTCTGCTCAAGGTTTTGGGGAAGAGTCGAAGCGCAGGATGTATGGTAAAGAACCAGAGGTAGAGGATCAGGAGTGCTACAAGGTGAGATGCTTCAAGTGCTTGGAAGTGGGGCACCACCAGCAAGACTGTGAGAAAGATCACATATGCTTCAAATGCAAGGGTTCAGGTCACGTTGCTGCTGACTGCAAGATGGGCAAGCATTTTACTGTATTGCTGTTCTAGAGGACAAAGATCGAAGTAACAAAGTTGTTGGTCTGATTGCTGTTGAAGTAGGCGTGGTGACAGTTCAAACGATTGAGGAGGAGTTTAAAAAACTGGTGGCGAGACAATGGGATTGACATGTCAAAAAACTGTCAGAGTCTGATTTTCTGGCTTCATTCCCAGACTCAGCGACCTTGGATGCATTCTCTAGAGTTACTGGTCTGGTGTTGGGTGTGCACAAGCTGACAGTGAGGATATCTAAATCCAATCTGGACCTGAGACTTCGTCGATGTTACGGACTACATGGGTTCGCATCTTTGATATTTCTAGTGTTGAAAGGGATGTTGCCATTGTGAAATCCATTGTAGCTTTAGCAAGACATCTTGTGGTGGTTGATGAACTGAGTCTAATCAAGACTGATTATGTCAGGGTTAAGTTGAATTGTTGAGAGCCAAGCCAACTCAAAGGTTCAGTAGAGATCCACTTCAATAAAGTTGGTTATGATATTAGATTTGTTGCTGAAGACCTGAAGGAGTTAGGAGGTCCTGCAGAGCAGCCACCAACTTACAAGGAAAGGGGAAACAGGGATGACCCAGATGAGGACTATGATTTTGATGAATTTGATGACATACATAAAAAGTGAGATCATAAACCTATGGAAAAGAGCCAGTCTCATAGTGCTATGGACATTCATAAGGGCTGTTCTGTCAAACTGTTTGCTAAAGGGGCTGCTTTAGAACCTCAAGAGGGAGAGATGAAACAGACAGACCTTCAGATAGGGGAGCATCATGGCCTTAGGTCGAATACTGTTATTATAGGAGAGAGTTTGATTACAGAAGTTCACACAGGGGATGAAGATGAAGAACAACCTTTGACAATAGAAGATAAGCTAGCTAACATCACAGTTTCAGAATGTGAGCTGGAAACTGAGGCGGTGGAGAGTTCTTACTCATGGGAAGAGAGCTTGGAGAAGCAGCGTAGAATTAAGAACTTACTGGGTGAGCAGGAGTATTTTTTAGAGAGTACGTATCCTCAGGAGGTGTATGAGGAGGTACATACTGGTGTTGAAGTGTTGAAGGGGCACATGATGATTCCTTGCCAGAGAGAAGATGAGGGAGATTCTGATCAGTTTTCCAAGATGGGTGATGATGATCAAAAATGGTCTATCACTTAAGCACAGAAAAAAAAGAATAGGAAGATGAACAAAGCTAAGAAAGGTCCCATGGTAGCAGTGAGACAGAGTTCTAGGCTGCAGCAGCAGGCAGGAGCTGAAAATATTGGGGAGAAAGCTTCTAGGAGGGCTTCATATAAGAACCTTGAGATTCTAGGTACTTCTTCATCTAACTTTACTATTCTTAATAGAGAATGAATACTTTGGAAATGTGGCAGCCCAATTAGACTTGGTTTTAGAGGAAAACCCCATTGATAATGTGCCTGTGATTTCAGCTATAAAAACTGAAGAGATAGCAAGGGCAGCTATCTCTGAAGCTGCCTATAGGGAATACATTAAAAATTGGGATTCTAAGGTGCATAAAGGGGGTGACGAAAATTTAGATGTGAACTTGGATATTATTGACAATACTGGTAGAGATTTCCAAAGGGAACAAGAAATCTCACCAAAGAAGAATGTTGGGGCTAAGAAAAAGTGTAAGCCAGCATCCTCTAAAAAAGTTAAAAAAATGAAGTGCTTATTTTGGAATATGAGGGGTTTTGGGAATGTTTCCAGAAGGAACCAAGTTAGGAATTTTGTGAGGGAGGAGAACATTGATCTGATTGGTTTGCAAGAAACTATTAAACAGGACTTTACTAATAAAGATCTTCAAGCTCTGGTAGGAAATGCTACTTTTTATTAGAGTTGGCTAGCTGCTAAAGGCCACTCTGGGGGCATTTTATTAGGGGTTAATATGTACACTATAGAAGTGGAGAGTAAAGATAAGGGGGAGTCTTATGTCAATGTGGGAGTGAGAAATAGGATATCGAATTTCAGGTGGGAATTTATTGTTGTCTATGGGCCTGCAGACCATGGGAACTCCTCTGATTTTATTTCTAAGCTTTCTAGAAAATGCTTGAGGGTGGAACTGCCGATTGTGATTGGGGGGACTTTAACTTGATTAGATCTACAGAGGATAAGAGTAATGGTAGGGTAGATCATAGGCTGATTCAAAAGTTCAATTATTTCATAGAGCTTCACCAACTCAGAGAAATTAAAGGGAGTGGATCCAAATTCACTTTGACTAATAAACAGGAGAACCCTATTATGTCCAATATTGATAGAATCCTGGTGTCACCTGAATGGGAATCCCAACATCCTTTGTGTGTTGCTTGGAGTAAGACTAGAGTGGGATCTGATCATTGGCCAATGTTTTTAGACTCGGGGGAGTCTAGGCCTAAAACCCAACACTATTTTAGGTTTGATAATAGTTGGTTCAACAAAGATCAATTCACTGATAGAGTAAAGAATAGGTGGAGAGACACCAGTTACAAGTTACAAAATAGTTACTCTGTCACTTTTTGGCAAGGGTGCCTAAAAGAGACTAGACAATTTTGTAAAGGTTGGAATGCTAATGAGGCAGCTAGTAATAATAGAAAAAAAGGTAGGCTTTTACAGGAGCTGGAGGCTTGTGATAGTGGCTGCATGATTGGGGATGCACCTTTGGAGCTTTGGCAATAGAGATATGATGTGGAAGAGCAACTTGAAAAAATTTATTTCTTGGAGGAGCTACATTGGCAACAGAGGGGTAAAACTAAGTGGCTTCTCCAAGGGGATTCTAATACAGCATACTTCCATGCCTGTGCTAATGGTAGAAAAAAGAAAAGTCACATTGTTTCCTTGGAAACAGAGGGAGGGGTTATCTTTGCACAGAAGGATTTGGAGCTTCATATCACTAAGTTCTACAAATCGCTTTTTGGGCTGTAGCAGGAAAAGAAGATTTTCTTAGGACAGAATTTCTTTGGGAAGAGGGTGGTATCTACTGAAGACAAAGAGTATCTTTTAACTAACTTCTCTACTAAAGAGTTGGAGATAGCAGTTGAAGGCATGAGACTCTCTGCTGTCCTAGGCCCCAATGGTTTTGGACCTGGTTTTTTCCATAGGGCCTGGAATTTTCTTCACCCTGACCTTCTCAGATTGCTTGATGACTTTAATACAAATAGGTTAGACTTGAAGAGGCTGAATTATGCTGTAATCACCCTGATCCCTAAAATAAAAGAAGCCAATACTATTAAACAGTTTAGACTTATATGTTTGCTCAATGTGGACTTCAAAATTTTCACTAAACTGTTGATTGATAGGCTGACTCCAGTGCCTTAAAAGATTATAAGTCACAAACAGCTTTTATTAAGGGGAGAAATATTTTAGAAGGGGGAGTGGTTTTGCATGAGACTGTGTGTGAACGACATAGGTCCAAGAAACAGGGGGTCATTTTTAAGATAGATTTTGAAAAAGGCTATGATAAGGTGAATTGGGTTTTTGTGAGGGAGGTTCTAGAGGGAAAGAATTTCCCACCAGATTGGATTGAAAATGTTATGCAGTCTGTCCAGGGCGACATATCTTCATTAATATCAATGGAGTTAGATCCAGTTATTTCAAAACTCATTAAGGGTTGAACAAGGTGATCCTCTTTCTCCTTTGTTGTTTAATATAGTTGCTGATTCTTTGGCTGCCTGGATGGAGAAAGCCAAACATAGAGGGCTTATTAGAGGGGTGTTAGGCCATCTTATTGAGGGGGGATCACTCATATTCAATATGCTGATGACACTGTTCTTATGATTGAAGGAGATGATGCTTCCATTTTGCATATGAAATTCATATTATACTGTTTTGAATGGATGTCAGGGCTTAAGATCAATTATCACAAGAGTGAGGCCTTTTGCTTTGGAATGGGGGAAGAGGAGAGACTTTTAGTGGCTAATAAGCTGAATTGTAAACTAGGGGAATTACCTTTGACCTATCTGGGTATCCCTATCCATAGTCATAAGCTTGGGGAGAGAGCTTTTGCTAGTACATGGGAGAAAGTTCAAAATAGATTGCAACCCTGGAAAGCATCCTTTTTATCCTCGGGGAGGAGATTGATGCTTACTAATACTAGTTTAACTAGCTTACCGATGTATATGATGGGTTTTTATAGTTTACCCCCAGGATTCACAAGAAAATGGACACTATCCGAGCTCAATTTTTTTGGAGAGGGGCGTCTAGACAATTTAAATACCATATGATTAGTTGGCAGGATATTACTAAACCTAAGATGTTTGGGGGTTTGGGTGTTCTACATACAGCCATGTTCAATGACTGTTTATTGGTCAAATGGATTTGGAAAATTTATCATGATGAGAATGCTTTATGGGTTAAGTTGTTGAAAGCCAAATATATGCATCATAGAGACTTTTTCCAATCTAGACCAGAGAAGGGTTCTCAATTCTGGAGGGGGTTACATAAAGTGAAACATCTTTTTAAATGGGGGCCTATACATGGTCATGGAGAGAGAACCAAATTCTGGCATGATATTTGGTTGGGTACTGTTTCACTTAGAATTAAATATCAGAAGCTATTTAAAATCTATGGGGATGAAAATATTCTTGTGTCAAATATTATAGAGGGCAGAAGAGGTCTCACTTTCAGAAGAATGATGGGATATGAGGAAGCTTCAGCATGGAATAGGTTGATGGAGGACTTGGACCAAGTGAGCTTCCAAGCAGAGAAAGATACAATTTTGTGGGGGCTTACTTCTAATAAATGTTTTTCAACAAAATCTCTCTATACTTTTCTTAAGAATATTGGTTTTACTAACATCACAGCTGATCGGATTTGGGGATGTCAGCTCCCCCTCAAAATCAAAATTTTCCTTTGGCAAAGCTTTCAGGACAGGATACAAACCAAGCAGCAGTTAAAAAATCAAAATTGGAATGGGAGCATTTTATGCAGCCTTTGCAGATGTGTTGAAGATATTGACCACCTGTTAGTAAGATGTCCTTTGGCGAATTTCTGTTGGTGTTTTGTTCGTGAGGCTCTGGGGTGGAATAGCTAACCCCGTTCTGTGAGGGAGATAGAACTGGGATGGTGTATCAATGGAAGGGGGATAAAGGTCGAGCTTTACTGATCTTGTTTGCAGGACTGAGCTGGGCGATCTGGAACGCTCGGAGTCAGTTCACTATTCAAGCGAAACTTCTACGTAATCCTCTGTTAGTTTTGCTTAATGGCATTTCAAACTTGCAGAGATGGAAGTCATTCTGAAGGATGGAACAAGAAGGGAGGTGGAGAACATCATTGATAAGCTCCGGTTAACCGTCACTCAGTTTAAGCCTTCAAAAACTTCAGTTTTGGATGTAGTGAAATGGTGATGATGTGCTGGATAGAACTGTGGTTGATGCACATTCTGGTTGTAATAATTTAAGCGTTTCGAGGGTGGATGCTGGTTGTGTGTGGTGTACGCCATGAGTTAGTTCCTGGGTATGTATGAGTTTTAGTGTCTGTAGTTTGTTGCTGTTTAAACTCCTTTTGGAATGCTTTTTATAAAAGCAGGGTACTTAGTTGCTTTTTTTCCAAAAAAAAATCTGCAATTTGGTGCACAATCTGCATTGATCGGCACTGCACGCCAGTAGCAGAGCGCAGTGTTTGCATGGTGTGATACCTCAAAATTTTGAGTCAGGAATAATAAACCTTTATTGCGATTTCTCTTTATACACCCCTATTTTATTTTATTTTAAAGGAAAATCTCATATAATAAATACATTCAAAAAGAAAAATTTTCAGATTTAAAATTTGAATCTTGATAAGTTCTTGAGTGAAAATTTCTTTTTTGAATTTATCAAAATTTATTCGAAATTATTTTAATTTATTCGAATTTAGAGTTGCTTTACTTTAAAAAAAAAGCCAAATCTCCATGTGGGACGCCTTCCGGCCCAACCGCACTGCGCCACCTCCCGCCCCCCGGCCCAGCCGCACCGCTCCCCCTCCC
>BCLH01003206.1:0-17984 GCA_001602315.1 Zoysia pacifica
GATCGTTAATTCTTCGTGAATGCGGTTGGCATATCTGCTCGTTGGCGCGTACCTGAGCCGTAGGAGCCATGAGAAAGAGAGAGATAGAAGATGAGATCTTGGCGGTTGTGAGTGTGACCAAGTCGTCACGGATTTTGGGAGGTTGCTTGGCTGAATGAAGCCTGAAGCATGTGGGGTGGGGGGTATTTGTACCCGTTGTGTGGCCCAGAAACTCACTAGCGATCGCAGACGCTGCCCTTGGTTGCTTGCCCGGCTTCGTCGGTCCTCTTTTCACTGCAGCCAAGAGATGAGATCTCCGTCCTCTGTGTGAGTGTGTGTCGAGAGAGAGAGAGAGAGAGTGGAAAAGGCCAACTGGTGCACGCATGTCGTGTCAGCAGGTAGAGCTCACAAAACTTGCGGGACTGTGCGACGCACGTCCCATCCTCTTGGTCTTTTATGTGGAGACTAGCAACCGTGCACCACGTCCAACCAACTCTTTTGCTCAGCCGTGCTGCTTCTTATTACATGATGATCAGATGATTGATGACTCCAGAATTTGCAAAAGTCCGGGCATCACCATGAGCATACGTAGTGTCGATCTGGTTTTTGAGTGTCCAACACTTCTCGGCAAGTCCAAGTACTGTACCACTTGAATTCGAATTTCTTTGGATCGTAAGAAACGGTTTAAAACTTCACCAAATGGTTCGACCGGTATCGTTTTGGAAAGCAATAATCATGCACGCTGAGAGCTGTGCTTAATACTTCAGAGATCAATCTTTGCGTTGGTCTGAAACTTGATGGGATTCCTTGGTGCCATGCGATATTTATGCCAGCACCATGATGTTAGTGGGTTTAAACATGAAAAAAAATTATCTTTAACAACCTAAAGTGTGTTTCAGAGGAAAAGTTCAGGAACTCCTATGAAAAAATTGCAAGTGTCACAGCTCACAACAAATATATTCTCCAAATCACTTTTTTTTTTTTTTTGGCCTATGGGACCTCATGTGTTTCAGACTCCACGCTGTACAAGAAGGGAGTTCAGTCAACCTGAACAAGAACGAAGCAAAATACTAAATTCTCAGTACTTCTTTCCCGCGCAAGCCAATCAAGCAATTCGTTCCTTACATCGTACAGTTGCAACTCGCAAGCGTGAATCAGGGAGCGGAGAAAACCCGTAACACCCAACGCTACGAAAACGGTTGAATTGCACTGTTTTCTTTAGGTAGATAAAGGTGAAGGTGATCCGACCATCGAGACGTTGTATATCTTCCGGAGCACAGCAACTATGGCCACCTTCCAGCTCGCTTCCGACCTGCCACCCGTCTCCTGTCTCTGCTTCGGTCCCGCAGATCAGCTCTCTCTCTCTCTCTCTCTCTGAGCTGATTCTTCTAGGACTGCGCTATTCTTGCGGGCCGAAGCTTATAAGGCGAAAGTGTAATTTGACTACTCAACGATAGTAGCATATAAGGCAAATAAGAATTTTCAACCTGATCACACATAAGGTGCTACCTCCGTTACAGTAAAAGTTTATTTTATCTTTTTTAAATGACGGTTTGATAAATCATTTTTATAGATTCGATTAAATTTAAAATTCTAATATTTGTACTTTTAAATTCATAAAAAAATATTTTTATAATACATATATAATTTATATTATTAGACGTACATGCAACTTTATTTGTATGAGCTTTCGAGAATTTAAAGAGAAGGAATGCATGAACAGAGATTGAATACATGATCCACCTGACATAACAACTGTCAACTGGATTGAGGCTTCAATTTTATTTTATTTTTTTTTTGGGTGGGGGTTGCTATTTAGAATCATTGAACTTCATCCACAAGAAGCAAGAGCTGATACCGGTCAAAAACTGGGAAATGATGCTACCAATCGCTAAAAGATGGCAGATAATACCATGTTTCCAAGGTTTCATGTTTATTTATGCATCAAACATTGTGACTGGCTTCATTCATCATACTATAGGTGTGTTTGGTTGAGCTGTGAGCTGTGAAAAAGCAGCTGTGAGCTGTGAGCTGTAGAAAAGCAGCTGTAAAATATGAGCTGTGAGAAAGCTAAAAACCGTTTGACCGAAAATAGCTGTGAGGTTGTGAAACTGCAAGAAAATTTATATGTAAATTGATATAAAACATTATATTGTTCACTTATTATATACATATATATATTATAATTATGTAATTATAATATAAGATATCCTAATATTATAATTATATAATTATATGTATAAGTATAACATAATTATAATTATGTAATATACTTATAATTATATAATTATAATATATATACATCGGTGCCTATAGCCGGCAAAAGTAAGTCCAAATCTGCTTTTGCTTTTGTACTATGAAAAAGCTGCTTTCTCGTAAGAGCTTTTATAAAAGTTCAGCCTTTTAGTTAAGCTTTTGAAGCAAAAGTCAAAAGCCAACACACTATATCCTACTGTGAATCAGTAATCAAAAGTTAAAACGGAAGGAAGGCTGATATTGAGGGATCTACGAGGTTAGTGTACCACCGCAACGGCACGTTATCACATGACTGACTAAATGCCTAGCAACCACAACACAAACATATCAAAAGTCAGAGCAAAATCTGTTCATGAAAGTTATTTTTCTTTCGAGCGGACCCGGAACATTCCGGGTGATATATTATACTGTAAGAAGAAAGAAGTTTTGTTTACAAATATTTACAAGCACGGGAGAACGCACTGCAACGACCAACGCTATGACAGACTACTCACTAAAATGCCAGATGCTTTGCGCTACAATCATAAAGCAATTGAACTGTATTTTGCAGATCAATTTTTGCATATGGGAACTTACATATTTCAGAGTCATCATCAATGTACAGGAAGGTAGGTCAGACTTAATTAGAACCGAGAATGAAACAAAATACTAAATTGTCAACACTTCTTTCCCCATGCTAATCAAATCCAGATAAAGACCATAAGGCCATCGAGGCTACACGTCGTCCATATCAAAAGAACTATATAGTTTCCTTGCCTTGAGAAACACTATCACGGCATAACAACCTCAAGCAACAAACTAGGTATTTTTGCTTTGTGGAAACTCTGCTGCATTTCCATATTTCCTTCCGTTTCCTCCAATATCTCACGCAAAAACCTTAGAAAAAGAAAAGATGAAATAGTAGGCTATTCTTTGGGTGAGGCAGTCTCTACAACCTGGTTTTTGTGGCGTTTGCTTTGCTCGACTGCAGCATACTACACCACACACCAGCACTGTATATATGCACGGTGTCAGTGAAAATGTTGTGCAACTAAGCAAATTGGATCATCACAAACCTGTGAGGATTGGCGATGGATGGTTAGCTAGTTACAACCCCGACCAAGCACATCTTGACTTGCATTCCTAATCTGTGATGCAATGCACAAATCTCAAAGGGCAATGTTGCACGAATCTTGGTGCAAAACCCAGGCCTAAACGGATAGGGGTGTCTTCTCCATGACCAGTTGACCACCACGGCACTGGCAGGGGAGAGAACAGAGCAGAGGCAGAGGAAGGGGAGGAGATGGCCATGCCCACCTTCCAGCTCGCTCCTGACCTGCCGCCCGTCTCCCGCCTCTGCTTCGGTCCCGCACCTCAGCTCTCTCTCTCTCTCTCTCTCTCTCTCTCTCTCTCTCTCTCTCTCTCTAAGCTGAGCTGATTCTACTAGCGCGCGGGGCGTTCTTGCTTGCAGGGACCATGACGATGGGGGAGCAGACCGGGACTGCGAGCTCGATGCGCCTCCTCGACGCCGCCTTCGAGGCCGGCGTCAACTTCTTCGACTCCGCCGAGATGTACCCGGTTCCACAGCGCAGAGAGACGCACGGCCGCAGCGAGGTGATCATGGGGCGCTGGCTGCGCGCCCGCGGGACCCCGCGTGACAGTGTAGTCATCGCGACCAAGGTCGGTCAGTCCACGTTCAACGCCACTACTCGCTGTTCTTCTACCTGCTTTCCTTGCTTCTGCTGCCAGTCCGAGTCCAAGACACTACCACTAAACCATACTAATCTACAAGTAATCTCTTGCTGCCTTCAATAACGCTGCATTGGGCGGATAGGTCGCCGGGCCGTCTGGTCAGATGACATGGATCCGCGGGGGGCCGCCGGCACTAGATTCGGAGAACGTTGCAGGGGCAATCGATGACAGGTGGTTAAGTGCTGAACTTTGGTATTACCTTGTTCATTTGTCCTGCAAGCTTGTTGTGGCTAACGTCTTGGGATAATTGCCCTGCCTGGTTGTTCTTGTGCTCTTTACGGTCAATTTATGAATGCGTCGTGGTTTCATGTGATCTTGTGCAGTTTGAGGAGGCTGGGAGTGGACTACATCGACCTTTACCAGATACATTGGCCTGATCGGTCTCTGCTCCATCTCCTGTGCAGCGCCTTTGTTAATTTTTGTTTGTGTTCTGCACGTCCTGTTGTGTCTTAATCAACCCTGTCGACGCTGTTGTATTCGCAGTTATGTTCCAATGTTTGGAGAGACAGAGTACGATCCAAACCGCCAGTATACGTCTGTTCCGATAGAAGAGCAGCTAGAGGCTCTCGGAAGAGCCATAGATGCAGGAAAGGTGTGTCAAAGTTCTTTTTCTTTATTTCTGTTTTGATGGAAATTGTTGTGGCAGCAGGCTTATGTACTGCTTTGTTAGATCAGGTACATTGGCCTTAGTAACGAGACACCGTATGGCCTGATGAAGTTCCTTCAGCTGAGTAACGATTTTCAGTTGCGATCCAAGCTACTGACAATGCAAGTAAGCTGTGTGTTGGGTTCTGAGAACTTTATGCTCAGTGATGGAATCTCACACTAAGCCTACATGTTTTTTTTTTTTTTCCAGAACTCATACAACTTACTGTGTCGAAATTTTGATTCTGGATTGGCAGAATGCTGTCATCATGAGAGGTACACATAGTGTACTAATATTCTGAAGTCGACATTTTGCCTTCAGTTAGCTGTAGCTGTTCTTTCTAGTGACAACTGACCAATACCCGATACAAAAGAAAAAAGCATTTTATTTCAGTCTTTACATCTTGAGGATAGTGTCCAAAGCTCATACTGTTTTATTTATCTGTGTACATACTGATTCTGAACTTCCACTATTGGACTATGGCATTTGCAGAATCAGCTTGCTTGCTTATAGTCCTATGGCAATGGGTATACTTTCAGGAAAGTATCACTCATCTGATGACTGCAGTCCACCAGATGCAAGAATGAATCTTTTCAAAGGTACCATTTTCTACACGTTGAGTAGGCTCATAACCTGGTTCCTTGCTCTTTTATGTTCCAGAGTAATATTCCTCCTTTGTAGGTAGATACTCAGAAGGTGAATCTCGATACAAACTTCAGAGCCCCAGAGTGAAAGAAGCTGTGAAGGTGCGTAGATTATCTTTAGGGCCCGGGAACCCCTTTTTAACCTCTTACACAGTATATGTGCTTTGTTATCGTAGGAATACACACGAATTGCTGCTAAATATGGCATTTCTCCAGCAGTACTAGCGATTGGTATGTTACTGCATCAAATTAGCTTAATCTAATTATCCAGTTTACCGTTAAATGGATCATTGCCTGTTGATCCTTTCAGCATTTGTCTTGAGACACCCCCTTGTGGCATCTGCTGTTTTCGGCGCTACTAAATTATGGCAGCTCAATGAGGTACTTCAGGCTTCTAGCGTCCATCTTCCAAAGGAAATTCTTTCTGAGATCAATAATGTCCATGAAAGATATCCGAATCCATGCCCATAACATTTGTAGTATGGATCAGTTCTGTCTTTTGAGTGTAATGTCCATAGACCAGAATGGAGCCAGAAATTTTGTCAGTGCTGATTTAGCCAGAATAACAGTTGAATCTTAAGCTATTATTTTCCAAGATGTAGTATAGCTCGTTTGCTCCAAAATCTCAAATGCAATTTACAGAAATTATCCATATCTCTGGCAATTGTCAAACGTATGAGATTATTGAGATATGGCTGTTTAAAAGCCTCCATTCATGTTTAGAGCGTGCCAGGCTCTCATATCCTTCGCTCCCAACAACTGATATCAGGTCATCCTACGTCCATGATTAGTTGGTATTCAGTGCAGATCATGTTTAATGTAGGCGCCTGTGAGCCAGCTACTTATTCATGCAGGTACTGCAATTGTCATGTATGACATACTTGACGATGTGTGTTATCTGTGAATACTTACTCTCAACACAAAATGGATCGTGTCGGAAAAACCAACTGATGAGTCATTAATAAACGATAGGTTACTAGAAATGAAAATATAACTCTTCTTGTGATACCATCCAGCTCGGCGATACTGATGCACAATCTACAGACCACTCATTGAATTGTAAATGTTGTAAAAAATGAGTTTGTATTTCCTTAGCACCGACTGGCTGAAAATTGAGTTTATTTCAGATATTTAATCAGAAGCATATACAAAGAACACATCTATGCTTACTTGATACAGTGAAGTTCCTTAAAAGAAATTCTGAAGATTTTTCTCGCAGTCAAAATACAGTAGTTATTGACCACATGATTCCAGGGTGACTATCATGTTGAATTCTCACGCCCCGGATGCTAACAAGATGGTACCAACAACCCAATGTACCATCATGCATCGCCCTGCGGAAGATTTTGGACGGTGTGGTTCAGCAATCAGACCGAGTGAAACAAATTCATCATCTTGGTTTGCTCAAATGTCTCATAAAAAATAATATTATCCATAAAAGCTTTCTTTTTCTCTCATGTGGAACCACCAACAGTAATTCAGGAGGCTACACAAGGTTGGAAAGGAGGAGAAAAACACTTGCGCTGTTGGACTGATCCTTTGAATATATGGAGTATATATAGTGTCAATCTGCATCTGGATTCCAAAACAGATGACAAGAACATGATGTTCCCATGATTTACTGGCGTTCATGCCAGATCATGTCAATGGTATGCATTCACTATGTTATGACTTGTGAACGACCTTCCTGTAAGAGCCATTAATCGCTGAAATAAGGTGCAGATAGATCATCCTTGCTGCGCTGTTCAGAACTAGAAATGCGTGAAATTTCGCCATCCTCCAGGTACATACATTACAGGACTATTTTCTGGAAGAGTCAGGCACTATCATTTACCCTTCTGATGGGAAATAACTTGCACCAACATCTACTGCATTTTTTCGAAACTGGCTAGCTGTTCATGGATCTTCCCTGTGTGCGAAAATACAAGTAGCTCAATGCTCGTATACAGCAGAAGATGGGCGCTAGATGTTCGTCCATATCCTGCACCGACAGCCATACACAAGGATCTTGTCAGCACAATGGTACAGAACAGAAATGTCCGTTGCATTCAGAAATCAGAATAGGACGCATCAACTGTCCTTTTGTTATCTTGTCAGCACAAATAGATGGATCTGTTCATGTAATCATCCAAAAAAAAATGCACTATTCGATCAATCGCCTTCAATAATTTTCTAGTTTTTTTTTCCCTGGAGAAAAAAGATAATAGGTACCATTATCAATAGCAATACAGTTATCCATAAATAAAACTACCAAAAATAGATCGGTAGTGACCGCTTGAAACATTCAATTGAATTCTGTGTCATAGTGGTTATGAATTGTTATGAAATGTTTTAGAAAACTAGATTATGAATCTGAAATGCACTTGGAGACGAAAATGTACATGATTTTCTTTCCAAGAATGAAGATGATGATGATGGTTTTCTTGCTTTCAAAGAAATTTAAATTTGTAGAAACAGACAATAATTGGGTCGAGCTCAATGCTTTTTGAGAAAAAGATGTATTCGTCCTCTGTTTACCCGCGGGACATCGAAGTAATAAAGTAGAGATTTTTGTCCCTCCACCTGGCCACCTCCACCTCACGGTCCTCACCACCTGTTGCTGGTGCAACTGTTTATAAAGGCATGCACACTCCAGTAGCTAGAGGCAGAGCATCACACCCATCCACCCTTGCTCTGTTCCCCGGCGCTCATGGCTTCCAGCAAGCTCTACTCCCTGCTCCTCGCCGTCGCGGTCGTGCTCACCGCCGGCCCGGCGACGCGCCCGGTGTCAGCAGCCTCCGCGCACCTCCACTTCTACATGCACGACGTGCTGACCGGCGCGAACCCGACGGCCGTGCAGGTGGTGAACGGCCCGCGCAGCCACTTCGGCGACACGATCGTCATCGACGACGTGCTGACGCAGACGGCGTCGCGGTCGTCGGGGATGGTGGGCCGCGCGCAGGGGCACTACACGTGGGCGTCCACGGGGAACCCGGAGCTGCTGGTGACCATGAACGTGGTGCTCACGTCGGGGCCGTACGCCGGCAGCTCCGTCACCGTAGTCGGGCGGGACGACATCGGCGCGCCGGTGAGGGAGCTGTCGGTGGTCGGCGGCACGGGGCAGTTCAGGATGGCGCAGGGCTACGTGCTCTGGAAGACCGTCAGCCTCGACCACCCTAACGCCGTGCTCGAGCTCGACGTCTACGTCAACCCCTGAGCTGGCATTGCCAGCATGGCGCCATGCATGAGCATGTGATGAAGAGATCAAGAGACAGCACGCTGTGGCAGCCTACGTGGCTTGCTAGCCACCACTCCACCACCACCAACAGTGTCCAAATAAGCCATGTGTAACATTTGTGTGACCCATATTATTTGTTTCCCATCCAATAATTGAATAATAAAAGGGCTAGTCCAAGTCCAATCAAGTAAGAGTATAACCAATCTCTGCAAAAATGCAATGACCAATTGGACCAGCATTCAATCAAAAGCAATAATACATCAATACAACTTATGTGCATCCGATGCTAAAGTTGCTCACATGGCTTTTTCCGTTGTATCATAGATATTCTTCCATGTAAAAAATCATGCAAGGAAGCTTTTATTTACATTTGGTACAAAAGGAGATAAAAGAAAATAAAATCATAACTTTGATCATATACGCCACATAAAAAACATGGTCAGAAAAATATTTTTGGTAAATTTCATATCTCGATTTCATAGGGAAAGTTCTCAGAAATATCTTTCCTTACAAACTACAGTACTTGTTTCTTACTACACCACACTACCACAGGTGATAGCCTGGATACATCCCACGCTACCCTAATCACGCTGCTGTTCTTCGATTCCGCCTCTTGGAACACCCTTCCGGAAGCCTCAGCGGAATGTGGAAGCTCCTGCCATTTCTCAATCTTAAGCTCAGTGACATTGATGACACAAAAATGTGTCTCCGGACTCTTCCCTTGAGCCTTTCCCATAGAGCAGGAATATCTTCCCCTTACAACTTCCCATCACTATCGGTCAGCGAGATGAGACCGCCTGGTTCAAATGAGAATGATCTTGTGAGCGGGCGGCTGAAATCACTGCTGTCTGGACTAATCAGTCTGCTCCCTTTTGATATGCCTAAAGCACTCATTACCTTTGCTGGCGGCAGATAGTTGTCCTCGCCGGCGCTTTCAGAGGAATCACCGAGATGAGTGGCAGCAGGTACAGATGGCTTATCAGCAATCTCGCACTCATATGGAACTCCTCTTTCTTTTGCGATACGAGCAAGCTTGGCTTTCCTATTGTTCAACCTAGAAGTTAACAAAAAAAAAAGGCTGTCACTGATAGCTGTTGACAAAAAGCAGAAACATAATAACAAATAAAATATCTTTGAAACTGAGGAAAAGTTAAATAAGATCCAGTCTTACCAGTTTTTAAGTTGTGATGGTGTAATCTCTGGCCCCTGCAAAAGTGCAATCATATTTTCATGAATTAGACATGCATCAACTGTGGTTAGACCTAAGAAGAGAATGCCCAAGTGAAAGGACCTATACCTGCATACTTAACTTCTCTGACCATGCGTGTAATAAAGTTGTGTTCCTGTGCATCTCAGGCTCATCTACTAGAGCCTTCTCTATTTCATGTATTTGCTCGTCATTCATAATGGTGCGCTTCCTTCTTTTAGGCTGTCTCTCATCATACATATTAGCATCGCCTTTCTCATCTTCCTGGAGACCAATTTCTTTTGCAAATTCTGGTGTTTTGAAATGTTCTGCACTGCTGGATTCTGGATCAAGGTCCATTTTGATGGGTTGGTGTCCTGTATCAACAGCATTAGATACAGCCGCATGGCCTGCACTGGTTGTTCTAGCAACACCAAGATGGACTAGATCTTGACCAACTGCATTCTGCAGCAGACCACCATTTATAGAGGCACAAGTAATTGGAGTTTCATCCTTAACAGTTGCCTCTTGCTTTATCAAAGGTGTTGGTGTAGCCACTTCCATAGTCTGCCCAACCTTTTGTCATCAGCTTTTGATTAGAGACAAGTGCACTATGAGACAGACAACTGTTAAGGGTTTTTGATGTAGTCAACTATGTTACCTCTGGAAGGCTATCCATACTAGAGTCCCGGGCGTTTGTCTGTGTTTGCAAGGGCTGCTGCACAGGGTGAACATCTTCCTTGTTTTCTGATGGAGATTGTACCACCTGAAACATCTCATGGTGAGGACATCCAACAACCAAATGTAAGAATACTAGGCATCAACATCCATAAGTAACGAGCTTATGCTATTCATGGCTAACTAAATATCTCTACAGCAGATTATGTGCAAAGCCCCTATATTGTTGACCATGTTATTAATTGAAACATTTTTATAAAACAGAGATTTTGCTATCAATGGAAAGCTGAATGCTTTCGCATTGTTGATAGCTACCGATTCCTGTAATTACAAACCTGAATGGTGCCCTGTCCAACTTGTGAGTTATACCATGATAGTAACTTTCTAGAAAAATCACTGCCAAAACAGAAATGTAACTATATCAAATGTTGAAGAATAAGTTCATACACAAAGCAATTAACAAAAATAATCCTTAACCATCCACATGGAAACCTAGAAACATGACTTTAAGCACCTTAGTAGTTGCACGTCTTCCTCATTTAGCAAGTTAGGAATCAATGATTTAGCATAATCGGACAAGGATCCTGCATAATCAAGAGAGAAGAGGTTAGACACACACTATAATGAAACCTGACATATGAGCAGAATAGCTGAGATAAATTTACTTAAGTTTCGACAGATTATAGCAGCATTAAGATCAGCAGAAGCTGTGCAATATCCTGACAGTTTAGGATCCTCTGACACCAGGTACTTTTGAAATTTCATAAGAAAAAGGTCTCTTTCTTGTTCTGCAGACATGAAAACGTGAGTTTTGTTAATACTGTCTCTCAAATCAATATGATTATTCATAACAATGAGAACCCTCTGACCTTCACATATGTTCGGAACAAAAACATGCAAATTTGCTATTATCTTCACCACACATGATGTCCTTGTCTGTGCGTATGCTTTTGAAGGCATGCTACCAAAGCGAAAATGACATGAATAGTTAGCTTTGGCTTCAGTCAACGTATCATCAGAAGCTAACAGTGCCACCTCAGCTGCACTAAATGGATCATAATCTAAATTAGCATCTTCCTCGATGACTGGCAGATTTACAGAGCACCAACTTAAAACAAACTCATCATGAGGAATTGCTAGAATCTGGGTCAAAAATGGAACCTGCAAAAATAGATGAACAAAATGAAAAATGAACAAAATATTATCTTGGATTCTTGGCTTGATATACAGTCCATTAACTAGCTAAAGAAAAAGCAAGTCTGCAAAGGTAACAAATGACGTTTCTTAACAACAATCTTACAGTGTTCGTCATAAAGGAAGATCTGAAGTTTGAATCATCAGAAAACACATCAACTAGACGCAGTGCACTGATAAGTACAGATCCCATGGGATAACTCTTATCATGAGAATCACCATTAAGTTTTTGCTTTCTTTCAAATGCAGTTTTCAGCAAATCAAGAACCTGAAATAACCATGTATATAAACCTTTTTGAGTAATTATTGTAAATTTCAATAAAACAGAATCAGAGAAATATTTTTCATCAGAAAGGGTCAGCCATAGGGGACCTAACCTCTAGGGCCAAGGTATGCCCCAGTTGCATGCTGTTTGGGGAAGTGGCAACTTCGTCAAGGTAAGAGACACTTTCAGCTTCACAGAGTTGCAATAGCTAGAAAATTGTTCATATCAAGAATTTAATTAGAAACTAAGTTTGCACTACTCATGTTCCACCATGATGAATTATGTGCAGTGATTTACTTACAATAGAAAGAATCTTTGCTTTCAGTCTGGAAATGGAAGCAACAATATCGGTTGAACCCTTCAACCATTCAGGAATAGTCAACTTTAATATAGTGCGAGAAAGTGACAGTATGCCTCCATTTCTAGAGAGTTCCTGCAGTTCGTTAGATATTTTGTAAGATGCCAGCTTCCAAGGATGTTGTAGTAACATTAAGCAGTAGGCAATTAACGGTTTGGGCTTCCTGCTCTTTTCCTCAACAAAAATGCAGAAAAAATGTACTCTGTACTGAAAACATGTGCATATGCTTTCACACACTAGATGAGTATCTGTTGACCTATTTCACAAAACTTCCAAGCATGGAAAGAACTAGCAATACAGTGCCATGTAAACTGTAACTACAACATCACCAATGCATAGGACAAAATCATAGTCAGTGTAAATCATGAATCGAGGTCATAACAACTACTTATGGCTGCCAAATCATAAAGTGGAAAAAAAGGAAAGCATACTAAACACCATTCTTGTTTTCTCAATGGCATAACGAAATGAAACCTTGAAAAACAGACCTTGTTTTTCAAAATATGGTCTCGAAACAACTTCTGCTGACTCAGCAACAAAAGGAACTGCAATGATGCTTCACACTGTTGGCAGATGAAGTGAAGGAGCCGACACTCCAAAGGACCAACAGGAAAGGTATGCAAGCCCATTGATGATAACCTGAGACTCAGCTGTCTGACATCTTCATGCAGACTATCAAAGGCCACGTCCATAAAGATGTCAACCTGACCATGAAAACATCAATAAGGGTTTACAAAGTTGATATAAATAATGCTGGAACAATGCATTTTACAATAGTACCATTGCAAATCAAAGCAAACAAATTCCCTATGACACAAAAGCAAGCAAATACTCCCTCCAGCTACTTTTCACCAGCACATTAGGAGAAGCGGTTTGTCTACATTTGAGGAGCGTATTTCAGTTGGGAGATGCGGCAGTTACTCACATGCATGCATGCATGCCTCTTCGCTGGAAGAAAAGGAAACGCATGCAAGAAAGAAAAGGAAGGAGACGGGAGATGCGGAGGTGATAGACATGCAAGAACCTGAACAGGAGCAAGGTGGCATTGACGTAGGATTGGTTGGTGGACGCGCCGGCAACGCATGCAGATAGTAATTAGGGAGCCAATATCACGCAAAGAAAGAAGCGTTTTTAACAGAGTTAAGAGTGGCAGTTGTTTCATTGGTCTCTGCACTGATACATAATACGCTGGTGAAAGGTAGATGGAGGGTGTATTTTTTTCAGCTGCTTCTAATTATACAAGTTTAGGATTCACAAGCAACCTACAGAGAACGCTAATCTGATTGAATCACAAAACACCACACAGGGATAGTAGAAATGATTTAGGATTGAACATCAAAAATAACACTAGAAAACATGCTACATAGGTCAGTAACAAAATCATATTGGGAGGCTAAAATCAAACTTCGCATTAAAAAGAAAGGGGGCGAAAAATATTCTAGAAATAAACTAAACACAGCATAAACTATTGAAGAAAGATCCCATGAAAAACAAATTACCTTAGGATGTGCAAGCAGAATATGGACAAGTTCATGCCACTGGGAAGAAAAGTAACTTGTCAACAGATGAAGACTTGCTGCTACAAGTGATGCATGCACAAGTGGGGCAGCACCAACACAATTTCCCTAAATTAAAACAATACTGTTACCAACATTAGAATAAAAAAAAACAAGGATTAATTTGGTGGATGCCATTAAAATTTTTCAAAATTTGAAATATGCCATCCTGTCCCACATGTCATCCACTCGCAGGGTCCACTTGCAAGTGACATGACAGTGGCATATTTCCAAACTTGAAAAATTGCAATGGCATGTATCTAACTAGCCCAAACAAGGATTTGAAGGGGATCAGCACATATGACTAAACGGATATCTCGGCTGAACTCATTGAAACCTTCTTCCGCTGGGCAAGAATGGAAAGCAGGAAGAATATCAGGTCCATGACTTGTTCAGACAATTTCACATCATCCAGAAGAACCTGCAAAAAAAAAATCCCCAGAGTAAGTACTACCTTTCTAACAAGAGAGACTCAACCATATTACAGAGGGTTCAGAGTAAATAACATAACTCAGAAGAAAAGATAAAATATAAGAATCGTATGGCATGTGAAACTTGTGTAGGTAAGTTGAATAACAAAAGAAGTAACCTGCTCCAGTCTCACATGGCGAGACGCTAGCTCAGATAAGCTATGCATAAATCGCATGCCACGAAGCACATATGCCAAATCTGAGCCTTGCCCAAGCTCCAAACATACAGCAAGGAGATGAAGAGGAAGCGAGGACACAAGTTTTTCCATATCCACCTACAATTAAGAGCACACGTCAGGACAAAGGTGTCACAACATATGAAAACACTGAAACATATGAAAACACTGAACATAAATACCTGTTTTGGACCTCCTTCTTCATTCTTGGATGACAAAACAAAGCTGTCCGACTCCCTCAGCATTTCACTAAGTTCTTTCGTAGTTAGCCCACTAAGCTCTTCAACTGCAGACACCATGTCTATCATCTGCACCCAATAACACAAAATGGAAATTCTTGAGATCCATCATGGCTTGCAAATTAATTTGGTAGATCAAATAACATGAATCCATGGTGCTAACTTTGTAATAGAACTGAGACATTTATGGGTAAAAAATTATGAACAAGGAAAACAGGAAACAATTGTCGTGTTGTGCGTAAAGAATCCCAGCCCAATCGCATCCTTCGCCTCGCAGTGCAATAAATTTTTTCCTACATATTTCTGTCTTCTACTTTTGTTCATTTTTTTCCTTCTCTATGCTGCTGTATTATTATTTTCTCATTTTTATGGCGTCGCCTCGCCTCGCCTTATCACCGCCTAGGCGGTTGGAAGGGGGTGGCTCGCCGCGTCTCGCCTCACCGCCTTAAAAACATAGGTTGTAAGTCTCCATATCCTATCTAAACCAAATAGGAGAAATTTTGGTAACTGACAAAACTATTAATAGCTTGGATTGAGAGATATAAACATAGTGTAAATATGAAAATTGTCGGGGAAACGAAAACAGCCCTTTTTAAGGATCTCAGCCTACGTATTTCGTAAGCAACATAAATGAACAGGCTTTGTTTGACTGTGAAAAACACAGAAATTTAATACGAATTATATTACCGACATTTGGAAAGCCTCCTCTCAACAAAAAGACAGAATTTTTTGTTTGCGGGGCCAAATGATGAGAACAACCCACAGTATAGAGGCACACATGTCCTATACATAAATGAAGAAACAAACTAAAAACTCAAAAACAAAAAATCTTAACCAGTCCAACTCGTTCTTTTGCTACTTCTCATTTGTAGTTGCAGGGAAGAGGGACAGCACTGTCCTACTGGTTCCAGCACTAAACAGGAAATATGAGGGAGGAGGGACACACTGCGAGTACATGAAATCCAACCCAAATCCTAACCCGAGAATCAGAACGCGGGCATAAGGCCGAGCCAGTCGGATCGCAGCGGGACAGAGGTTCTGGAAGCGGCGGGGACGAGGAGAGATGAAGCGGATAAAGACCATACCTTGAGTCGGGGAAGTGGAGCCCACGCCCGGTGGATGGATCTCCACTCCACTCGACCACTCCCCACCAGTGCAGCAGGCGGGCGACAGCGACGGTGACGAGGAGAACGAGAGGGAGGAAAGGAAAAGTGCAGGTGACTGCTGGCGAGCTTGGCTCTGGCTGGGCAGCGGGTGGATGAGCTCGGCCGGCGGCCGCTAGCGGAAAGATCCAATGCTCGGCAAGTCGGCAGTCGCGTGGGCAGGGGGCAGGCGGCGCGAGGCCTGCGAGGCTGCGAGGAGGAAACGAACGGGGACGAGATGGACTCCGTTTTTTTTTTTTTTTCCCCCGTCTCAAGAAGCTTGTATGCCTCGCTTGTGAAACTTCACGTAATAAATATGAATATAACCGATGGTCTGATAACTGCTGGAATAGCTCAGTTGGTTAGAGCGTGTGGCTGTTAACCACAAGGTCGGAGGTTCAAGCCCTCCTTCTAGCGATTTGTAATATATTTTTTAAAAGGAATACTGTTTGCATGTGGCAGTTAATCACTTATTTTCACACATTATAGAAACGTTGTATAAATTTTTAACCTAACATATGCACTTTATTGGCCCCCTTATCAGTTGAAATTTTATTTGAGCCGCAAGTCACGGGATTGGCGCTCATATAATTTTTTACACCAATCATCTATGCCTATTTTATAAACGTCAATATAGCTTTGACCTAAAAGTAGGTCAACACCTTTTTTCAAAATAGCCACGCACTGATGAATATAACCAAGTATTGAACTTCCGAGCAAAAGGTTTTCCATCTGAATCTTGCCACGCACTTGAAATTACACACATGTTGGCATGTTGCATGCCAGCTACTGTAAAAACTCACCAGATAGTCAAATAGGCATGCTATCAGATTGTCTCAATACAATGTAATACACTGATACTCGCTCTGTCCAAATTTGAACTTGTATAAGCATCCAGAAGGTGAACATAATAAATAAAGTATCATTGTAGATTGGAAATATTTTATGTGATAATATTTGAGCCATGGTAGTTTTTTCATTTCATCCTTTTACATTGAAAAGCATAGGAATCATTATATTCTAGGACGGTGAATTACAGTAATATAATCTTGCATATAGCACAAAAAATAGAAACAAAAAAAAACTGCACCTTGTCATTGATCATATAATTGCTAATATGCTCTTGCCCATAACATATTAATAAAAAGAGGGGTACACATATACACATGAAGGAATAAAACCCGAAGGTACACCTAATAAAAGGTGCACAGATTGGCTGTGGACCTAAGTAAATCCACAGGGGGCCTAAAACGTAAGACAAGCAGTTAACGGGCAGATGAAGACGTCAGCTCCGCACGGTACAAGGTCCTCCTGAGTAACGAGACTAGTGTCAATCCCCTAGTCGCATCAAGATTCAACAGATTTGAATCCGAATGTCATCAGGAGTGACGAGCCTAGGGCAAGCGTCCATCCCTCAACTATTGCTTCCTGAAAGATAAAATGCTCTGATTAGAAGCAAGGTGGAATGACAGAATGATCCTTCTGAAACTGAACGGTGACCAACGAACTTGACAAGAGTTAAATGCAGAGCTTACCTGATGGTCCAGGAGCTCGCTTGTCACTGCTTGCTCCCTGCTGAGACCCTTTCAGTGATCTTAGCTTTGATGCAGAAGGCCTAATAGTATTAATCAAGGGCTGATCTGCATCGTCATCAGTGTCATCCTCACCATGCCCCTGATGGTCAGAGGCACTAATGGACTCTTCGTCACTAGAGTGGTGCCTATCAAAAAGTTTCTTTCCCGGTGCATCTCTAACCTTTCTTGGGCGGCCCCTGCGCCTCACAGGTTTTTCCTCTTCCTCTGGATTCAGGAAAAAAAAAATCAGCCATAAATTCTAGAATGCATTGCAATGTTTGGAAAACAAAGATAGGAAAAGTTCACAAGGAGAGCGCTTGACGCACCCTGAACATCATCACTAAGTCTCTTCTGTAGCTCTTTTACAAAGGCATAATATGGACCCCAAACACTTTGATCTCCATTCACATTGGTATCTTGAGTCTTCCTCTTCTCTACATCTGCCAGGCTACAGCCAAAAAAAAAAGGGATAACTAGTAAAATATAATCAAAAGAAGTGCAGAAAAAAATGATCACAGACATACATATCTGGTATATCTGATGCAGGAAGTTTAGAAACAAATGGCAGAAGAGCAGCCTCAAGGAATGATAATAGCTTTGGAAGGTCAGCAAAGGCAAAAGAAACACCATCGTGGATAATCTTCAAGATCTCAGACTTATTCTTGTTACGGGC